>JAULKK010304069.1:0-12365 GCA_032355705.1 Rubia peregrina
TATTTAAAATGTTACAATAGCTTATAAAGTGTTACTTAAACTTTTGAAAAGTGTTACATAAATATTGAAAAGTGTTATCTAAATGTTAAAAAGTGATACGTTAGGTCTAATGTAACATCACTTAAAGGTAATACTTGTACAAGTGTTACTTTAGGTGCTATTGTAACACTTTGAACTTATTGTAACACTTTTACAAGCATTATCTTAAGCGATGTTACATTAGATCTAATGTAATACTTTTTAAATTTTAGATAACACTTTTCAAAATTTATGTAACACTTTTCAAAGGTGTAAGTAACACTTTATAAGGTATTTTAACATTTTAAATAAGTGTTGCGAAGAAAGTGTTACGATGCGTCTAATTTATAGTAGTGTAAATAAAATTGAAATAAAATTACAATTGAATAAGTTAAATCTAATTGAATTGAAATGTAGTGAAGTTAAACTGAAAATGAGCCTATCTATTTACATCAATTTAAGAAATCTCACAAAATTAATTTTCACTTTTCAAAGTGTCTGAAGAATTTATTTTAACCGTCCACCGTCAACAAAACAATAATTTAACCGTAAATTTTCCCCCAATATTTCATGTCATTTGTTTGTTGGCCGGTTGTCCCATTAAATCCATTAATTAATGACTAACGAAGTGCAACTGAAATTACACATTTGACTATGAAAGTAATCCTTTATAATAATGATTTTATAAGTGAATAATTATTGCTTTTTTCAAAATAATTTTCAAAACATATTGAATGCAAAACCGACTAACGATTAGACCAATAAATAATATTTAAATAATTTTTAATGTCAGATTATAATTATTTATATGTTGAAATTAGTTTTAAAAAGTTTTCAAAATTATAAGTACCTCATTGTAATAAATAAAAATAAATATCAAATCACACTATTAATCATCACACTAGTTATAAAATGACTCTGTCTAACGGTTAATCGATTTAAAATAAGACTATGTGAGAACTATATATAATAATATCTTAAATTTTAATATCTAAAAAATTAAATTAAATTTCATATTCTTGTTAAACTGACTAACTGTTAGACCAACCATGTAAAACTCGTTTTAATAACTTTTTGTGTCAAATTATAATAATTTATTGTGATACATTTAAATAGTTTTTCTAAGAATCTCATGGTAATAAATAAAAAATAAACACCCAATTACCCCATTAATCACATCACTTATAAAAATAGCTCCGTCCAACGGTTAATCGATGCAAAGCAAAATTCTGATTATATATATATAAATTAGTGAGTCCGTCTATTGAAAGACGATGTTTTCATAAGTTATGGAAATACTATGTTTAAACTGCAAATTATAAGAAATCAAGATTAAATTTTCAGGTTGCATTAACTAGGTCATAAACTTATAATAACTGCATGTTATATAATACTCCCTCTGTCCCAGAGAAATTGACACAATTGCTTTTGCCTCGATATCTTATACAAGATGAGGTGGAAGTGTTGATAAGAAATAAATGAATGATATTTTGTTAATGGAAAAGTTGACTAGTAGATTTAATCAACTTTTTGAGGGATAATATAGTAAATGTATAAGCTCATTTATTGCCACTTTAAGTAGGAATTGAATTATGCCAATTTCTGTGGGACGGACGAAAATAGAAATTGTGTTAATTTCTCTGGGACGGAGGGAGTAAAATTTTAATATTGCAACTAATTTTTTTACCTCTTATAATTTTAATTCAATCCAATTTTTTCATATGGCTATGAAAAGACGGTATTTCTCCAGAGCTTACCTTAATTATCTTTAAATCATGATTAAATACGAGAAGAACATTTTAAGTTAGGAAAGACGGTGGTCCTATTTTCATTTATTTTGAAGAAAAGGGACATTCTAGGTAACGTTTCACCTAGCTACGTGTCATCATTCCAACACCATAACCGTAACTCCCACTAGAATTTAATGATTTTATATTTATTAATTACTACAGGGGGTGATTTTTGTTGAATCCAAGTAGCTAGAAAAAAAGAGAGGGCCCCACAACACTCGCACTATAAATAACACTCGAGAAGTCCACCAACACTCAAAGGCAAACAAAAAAAGCCTCCCCAATAAAACTATACCCATTTCTGATTTTCCCGGTGACCTAGAGGATGAAGCGCAGCCGCGTACCCACCGAGCCGGAGCTCCAAGTCGAGGCCGCGCCACCGGAGCAGTACACCAACGAGGTAATGTTTACGCGTGTCAGTATACTGCTCCGTGTCACAGATCAGACTGCACAGTTGTTTTTCCACTGTTTTCAGATGATCGTGTTTGGCCGGTAATATTTTACGTGTTTTGGTTTGTAGAGAGGGAAGGGAGTTGCCGCTGCTTCGAGCTACCCGCCGTGGGTGGGGGATTTTCTGAAGAGTTGCTACTACTGCCACAAGCTGCTTAAGCGTGGAGAGAACATCTTTATGTACAGGTAGAGATACCAAAGATGCATTGAGCGTTAATTAATTAATTAGTGCGATTTGTTGCCATATTTGGGTTAATTAGTCCTTGATTTTTCGTATTTTCATTGTTTTTTTCTCCTTCGGCATGGATACTCTCTTCTTACTTAACTTTATAGCTAGAGATATGATGAGAATTTTGGGTAATAAGTTTAAAAAAATGCTGGTTTGGAGCTAAACCTGCCGATTGAAGCAACGTTTTTGGTATTTTAATAATTAGAAACAAAATTTTGAGGACGAAAAACTGCAGTTCTATTTTCCAGACAATTGTTGTTGTAAATTGTGCAGTTTTCAAAGGTAAATGCAGTAAGAAATTCAAAATCCCGCCATGAATTTCAACAATTACCTGGATTAAGAAAAGATTTGCAATTATTTTTAAATTCTAATTTTGCTTTGATGATTTTTTATTTGGGTGTAGGGATTTTTGTGCGTTCTGCTCTGAAGAATGTCGAGATGCACAAATGGAGATTGATGAAACCAAATTGAAGCTGGAGAAATTACAAAAGGCAAGAAGCTCCAAAAAAAGTGCTGAGGGCGGCGGGAACCGTGGCTAGAGGAAGTGGTGTTAGTGATGAATGAATGGCAGCCCATAGCATCAAATAAGGCGTTATAATGCGATCGTAATTTTAGCTGGTTGCATTATTTAATACCATATGTTTGTCTTAATAATTTTCAGACTAAAGGTTGGCTTTTGTAAAGAACTTGTTCCCTATTGAGGCAGCCAAGGGACATTTGTGTTGGTGTGTATCTGTTAACTATTATCTTGTATATGTGTTGATGAGGTTGCTTTGCCTTGTATTAATCCGGCGGGGAACGGCATCATGATATCATTGGAGACGATTAAACGGTGTTTCGCGATTGTTGATCTAATCTGTCACTCGACCAGAACAATCCGATCTAGCTAACCTGTTACTCGATCCCCTTCTCCATCTCCTTGCCTGAAGCCGCGTGTATATTTTCATCATTTTCTTCTTCTATTATTTTTTTAAATTTTTTTTCCTCATTTTCAAAAGGTCTTCATTTATGAGATCCGGCTTCCTTTTCCTCAAAGATGGAGAGAATCTCTCCACAAATTGCGACGAGGGCTTATTGGCCTCGATTTTCATAAATCAGCTGACCCGGCTTGATTCCGGTGATTTCCGGCCAGATCCAGGCGATTCATGTCAGATTTAGTCGGTTACATCGGCATGTCTAGGTTGGGGTAAGTGTAGTTTTGAGATACATAAATTCCAAATTCGTGGATTTCCGTCGATGTTGAATTCCGACAATTATGGCATCACTTTCCGCTCCAGACTTGACTAGGTGATTTCTACTCAGATCCAGACGATTCATGTTAGATCTACCCGATTACGCCGACAAGTCTAGGCTGGGGTAAAAGTAGTTTCAAGTTAATTACTTTTAGATCTGTGGATTTCTGTAGAAGCTGTATTTCAACGACAGTGACGTTTGTTGCTGCCAACTGCACAACTCGCTCGTAAGAAGAACGCATGTTTCTTTTGTTTTTATTTGATTCATTAGATTCGATTTGATTTGGGTTGGTTCAACCTGGAATATCAGAAAGTGCCAATATAACCCTGCAATTTCAGAAAGTGTCAAAATAACCCTTGACCATGTTGACTTTTTAGTCAACTATTTTACTGTCGGAATAAGGTGAAAATACCGTTTTGCCTTTATTTTTTAAAAAATAAAAAGTCACAAAATATTAATGATGTCCTTGCCCCTATATTTCTCCTTTTCTCCTATTTTCCTCTTGCATTTTCTATTCTTCCCAAGACTTTCTTTCCGCTCCACCATTCTTTCCACTTTTTTCAACCCAAAGCACAGAAACCGAGGCATTGCCTCATCGCCCTTCATATCTGCAATCATCCGTCGTTCCTCGTCAGCATCATCGTATTTCATTCCTCGTCTGCAAGCGGCCGGAGGATTTCCTTATTTTGCGTCTTTCCTGTCGGCTTCACCCCCCTAAAACAGGGCATCATCTGAAATTGTAATCTCTCGTCAATATGTTTTGGATATTGCCTCGATTGTTACCTCTTCTTATGGAGTTTGTTTTGTTCATTGTTTGAGATTTAGGTGTAAAATGTGCCATTGGGGGTGAATTTCCTAGATTTCCCCCCCATAATTTTTGTTGTGTTTTGAAAGGTGTAATGTTAGGTGATTGCTGTGGATTTACTTTGGTGCCTTTTTTGGATGTAGTTGCTATAATTTGCTGCCTTACTCGTGGCTCTTGTATGTTGTAGAGGCATTCAGGTATTAATTTCTCTATTGTCCATTGTGTTGAAATAACTTTCATTTTATTAACTATATGCTGAAATAACCCTTTCTTTATATCGAAAGTGCATATATAACCCTTACTTTATTGACTATGTGCTGAAATAACCATGTATAACTCTGAGGGGTATGTCGGGCACAAAATATTCAAATTTTAGCTAAAGGTTATTTTAATAATTTCTTTTTTCTCTTCGCCGGAATTTACACGATCAACGCTGGAAAGATAGAGTTTGGGTATATTGGCACAATTTTTCTAAAAGTTAGGGTTAGATTGACACATACAATAATAAGTTAGGGTTATCTTGATACTTTCTGAGATTGCATGGTTATATTGCCACCTTCAGCCTAAAGTCATGATTATAAATGTAAACAACGTTATTATGTTAGTATATTTACGTATACCATCATTTTAAATATAATGTTGTGATATCATTTTCTCTCAACATTGCATAATTTATGTACAAAGTAATGTTGGAATACATGAGTTATTAATTCATTATTAAATGTAATATAACACATGTTATATTAATTTACATTAAAAATTAATATAGTTCTAACATATTATAGTTCTAATATTTATTGTTAAACATTTTATGTTTAATAACAAATCAACTATATTTTATGTTTAATTTATGTCCATACTAATGTTGGAATACATGAGTTATTAATTCATTATCAAATGTAATATAACACATATTATTATTAATTTACATTAAAAATTAATATAGTTCTAACATATTATAGTTCTAACATTTATTGTTAAACATTTTATGTTTCATAAACTAACAACATTTAATATGAAATAACGAACTACAAAATTAATTTCCTCATAGAAATCAGCTTAAACAATGATACAAAAAGAGAGCTTAAACAATGATACAATAATTGGCTGTTTCATTCAGTTTAATTAATTATAATTTTATAAAATATATTTTTAATTATTCTATTATTATTATTTTATTTAAATTCAGTTTTATGTAGTTTAACTTAGTTCAATTCAACTTAAATCAGGCGAAAGAAAATTTAGAAGTATCATCTTTACTTTACTCCATATAATTACACAAGTAGCCCTCGTCACACTTATCATGCAGAATTGCACGAGAATTACGCGGTACAATGTATGATATCTCTTACCAAAATAGCCGGATGCCTAACATTTCTAAATTTTAAATAAAACCCATTTCATCTTCAACTATCGAACAGCAATTAAACAAAAAATTGAGTTTATTATCCAACAAATTAAATGATTCGACTCACATTTCAAGTTCAACAATTACATCAAATTCTAAGTAACATTAGAGTAAGTACGTAGACTGAGTAAAGATTTCGGTCGAAAATATAAAGGGAATATGGGCGGCGCCACCACCTCCGGCCACCATGTTTCATTCATCACATTTCGTTAATCTCTCCTCTGCACAAAAACCCTCATCCAGTTGCTGCTCCGGTCCTCTTAACAAGAACTGCTCTCACTGCCGGCCGAACACGGCATCCACTTCTTTCGCCGGAACACCAAACGCCAGCTCCTTCGCCACCTCCTCAAACTGATCGTACACATTTCCCCGTCATGTAAACACGACATTTTCATTAAGCGAGCTCAAAGGCTGCATAGTGTTAGGCCCGATTCCCCAAACTGAACTTAACTAAAATTAAATACAGTGACAAATAAGAATGATAGAACACAATTAAGCTTCTAAACAGTACAAATTAAAATTTTATTGAACTGAAATGGAGATAAGCTTGAAACAACATGGTGTTTAACTAATTTACTAATTACTCCGTCACACCTGTAAACGTATATTCTTTTATTGTGATTTTCAAGTCGTGATCATATTATTACCTGCTATGTAGCACGAAGACAGTCATCCCAGGGTGAAGAACCCGTACCGGGGACGACGTCCCTGTATAGGAAACTTGATGGGTATTTCTAGGAAACTTTTTCATCCCGGTTCCTAAATTCTACTACTAATGGAAAGCCAAACACACAAGTAGAGTTAATTCTACGTTACTATTTGATTACTGCTTCAAAAATCTACTTCCACTGTCCCATCTAGAGTTGCACTATTGCTTTTTGCACGCCGTTCAAGTGACATGTTTAACCATTAATATGTTTATTTACGTATAATAATGGAAAATAAAAAGTTGATATTTAGAAACTACTTGTTACGATGAATTGAACAATATCATATACGATAATATTATTGTTCATATATCTATTCAAATAAGTGGGCAAATTTTAATAGAGAATAGTATCAAAAAAAGTAAAAGTCAAATAGAGCTGGGATAGAGGGAGTAGTAAAGTTAATTACAAATATCTGCAACTTGCTCCTTATATTGCGTGAATAGTATATTGTAGCCTATACAAGTGACTAAATCATTCCCCCCATGTGTGATCATATTACTCCAAGAAAGTTCTAGCAATAGAAAGAAGTTCTAACGAATGCTTTTGTTTCTAGCTGTTATCGAAATTACTCTAAGCAATCAAATGTCTAGGATCATGGACTAGTGAAAATCATGCCTATTAAAAACAGTTCATTCGGATCAGTGAATTATTTGGTCCTGTCTTTGATTGTCAACGATTAAAGGAGTTTCAAAAACTGCCTTTAATCGGATCTAAAAGTAGTTCCAAACTCGAAACTAATAGGTTTTCGGCAGTCTCGATCGAACCAAAACGCAGCAAACAGATCTCAATGTCTTCAGCAATACATAGATAAACCATATTATTGAAACCAAAAACTAAATTAACAAAAATGTTAATCGAAAATGTTACATATTTGGCTCAGAGGAGAAGGAAAGCTGGAGTACTGGGCGAGCAGTGACCGATGGAAGCGCGTGCGGCGCTGGAGCCTCTGAAACCCGCAGCTAGAGACCCATGGTCGGAGACCAACGGCGGCGCTAGAGCGAGCGCGGTGGCATTGGGGAGGGGATGGTGCATGTGGTGCTGGGAAGGGAATGACACGAGTGGGGTGGCGCTAAAGAGGGGATGGCGCGGGTGAGGTATTGAAAGGTGGGGGATTGGTGGTGCGGAGTAGGAAAGGGGTGGCGCAGGGAGAAACGTGGGGTGAGAAATAGGGAACATGGGGTTTGTGCGATTGTGGAGGAATAGAGGGAGTGTGAGTTTATAAATGGTTAAGGGGTGAAAACCCCTAAAATTTTCTTATATAGTGGATCAAAACGTCACCCAATTAAAGGCAATTTTACAATAAAACCGTCTTTAATTGATGATTGATGTACATTAAAGGTGATTCCTTAAGAACTGGCTTTGATGAACTTGGAACCGCCTTTAATCGGATCCAAAAGTAGTTCCGAGATCGGAATCTCATTTAGATGTCAATCAAAAGAGGTTGCTAAAAAAGTGTCTTTGATTGGGTGCCTTTAATGAAGCACTTTCCACTAGTGAAGGAATTGATGGGGCCATATTTCAATTTAAATTTTAACAATGAAAGGGAAAAACTTAGAAACACCCTCTCTGTCATTTTCAACTTACTGGACTTTTGTTTTCAAAAAAAAAACTTACTGGACATCATAATTATTTTTCATAATTATTTTCATTGATATTAAAAAAAATTAGAGTAAAGTTCATTTTCATCATCAAACTTTTGATTATCCAATAATTTATCAGCAACTTTTGATCACTTAACGTACTAAAATAAAAAATTATTTTCATTTTCCTTTGAATCCCGCTATTATTCAAACTTTGTTATGTTATTTCGGAGAAGGTTTGCCCTGATCTTTTGCCTATGTCGAATTCCAAGACCTTGGTCATGGCTGAAAGCTCGCCAAACGTCTTCATGGATGCTTCTATATTGACTGTTGTTGTGTTGACTTCAGGCGGTAAGTCATCCATCAACGGAAAATTGGATGTTGCCGGTGGTGGACTGTAGTGTTATATATGAGGGTTTCATTGAACAAAGTGTTTGGTTGTTAGTAATCGGGTCCCATTGGGCATTGCCAATTAATGCGTGTCAAACAACAATCTGATGGTGAAACCTTGCTTCAACGCGTTGAACTTGCAAAACAAACTCCCCTGGGGGACTGAGGGAAGAAACTCGGATTCCAAAGTCAGATCAAAAGTATTCGATATACCTTGGTATTTATAGGTTTTGATCCTGTAGAGTTCTCCTAATCATGTTGGGATTAACATGCACATTTCATGTAGAAATAGGTGTCTTACCATAGTAGAAATACTCCCTCTGTCCCTACAGAAAGGGCTGGTTTTTTCTTTAGTGATGGGAAATGACTAAAATACCCTGCTCACCACCAACCACCTTCCACCGACTCGGACTTCTTCAACCCACTGCCTATGCACCGCCAATCTAATTTACCACCCAACACCACCATCTCCTACATAAACTTCCTCTGCCCATCGAACTACAACCATACCGCCCTCTGAGAGATCACCTTGAATCCGGAAAATACAGCAAGAAGCACCAAACAAAATAGCACAAAACCAATCACAAAAACTCCTCCAGCTTCTTCACATCCAACGTCACTTGACATGACCATGACCCGCATAACTATGCACGTTGGTGAAAGATAATAATACTGTGAGTCCGGGGAAGATAAGATTCAATACGAAGGTGGAGAAACACAACTTTTGGGTTTGGATTAAGGCGGAGAAGCTGAAGGCGGTGTCCGAAAAACCTCTTCAGCTCAGGGAACGTAATTGGTGTTCCAATTGAGTTGGAACTTAGCACCCAAGGTTGGAGGTTCGCCAATGGGAGGTTTTTCCGTCAAGGATGGTGGTCGGGGAATATCGTCAGAGAGAGAAGGGGGTCGAGAAGCTTAAGGGGTGAACGGTTTTTTTATTGAATTTTGAGATTGTGAAGATTTAGGTTTGAAGATTGTGTGAATTTTGATAGGGAGAATTAATGGTGTGAAGACTGAAAAAATATTGAGCAAAAAATCGTGTGAATAATGGGTGAATATTGTGTGAATTTTGAGGGTATGGAAATTGAGAGAGTGAATTTTTGTGAGAGAGAAGATTGTGTAATGTTTTAATTTTTCAGTGCTACTTATGTAGTATGACATGATGAGTCATCCAAAATGGTAAGTGTACAGATTTGGATGGGTCTAATTAAAATAGAAAGTGTGCGAATTTGGTTAGGACAGAAGGAGTACCATATATTAGATATACCCTAATGTTAAGTGTACAGGAGTGTATTATGTGGTATAATCGAAATTAGAGATCTCCAATTTTGCTATATAGCTTCGGACCAGCATAATATAGTAGCATGGCCTTTGAACCAAGTGAGTTGTAACAGTGTGGCCTTCGGTTCAGCCTAAATGGGAATTTCCATCTCTACCCTTATCAGTTTTCTATCTTTTTAAATCTTTCTATTCTTCGGCTCTTTGTTTTGTTGCTTTGGAGATGGTTTGCCCTAATCTCTTACCTGTGTCAAATTTCAAGACCTTGGTCGTGGCTGAAAGCTCGTTGAACGGCTGCAACTATGAACGACTATGAGTTTCGCGTTGCAGGCATCCAGGACTCATAATAAATTTTAATGCGTTCCATCATCGGGATCAAAGATTTCTTATCGCAATCTTTAAGGAACGAAAAACCTCGGGTGATTTCATAATCCTATGTTCGTTGAAATCTTCATCATCTAATCTTTGTGCATGACCAGGAGGCATGCCTTCTCCTTCTTCGTCGGAGTCTAGGTTTGTGCAAAGATTTGTCATATCTTCCATTATGTCGGATTGAGTCACGTGGGTTTGTAAAAACTCATGTTGCCAAATTGATTTGTTTACGGGGAAAAACTGCAGCCAGCCCCGCTCTAGTTGCACCGGAGGAAGTTGACTTGCGAAAGAAGCAAATTTTTCTATGTGCCCTAGCGCCGCCAGAGAAATAAATATATTTTACTCCCTCCGTCCCATATAAATTGGCAGCCCCCAAAATCGCTCGGTATTTTATGCAAGCTGAGGTGGAGGTATTGATGGGATAAATTTGAGGGGTATTTTGGTCAGCTGACCCACGTGCAAAATGAAGTCAAAGCGGGGACTTCACTTGCCAACAGAGGGTATGACGTTTGAGGCAGGGGCCCGTCTAACAAGGCGAGTGGCGGTGCGTCGGACGGGTCGCCTAGCAGCGGCCCTTCTGTCCAGTCGAGTAGTGTCACGTCGAACAGTGCATCGGATGAGTAGGGTTATGTCGCATCAGACAGGTCGTTTGGTGGCCCGTAGCATGAATCGGGCAGCGTATGCTCAGCATGCGACGCCGAGGAAACCAGAGCTGAGAAGATTTGGTCCAGCCGCCGGGTTGCTTCGGTTGAGGAACCGTCGGAGCTATGAAAACCCTGCAAAGTAGCTGGCGATGCTGAGGTCGTTCGTCTTTGTCCTCCGAATCCGGCACCCAGTCGGTGAAACCATCGGCCGGCGGATGAATAGTTGGATTCGGTAGGGGAGAGGTTAGATTCGGGGAGGATGGAGACTGAAACTCCATTACAGTTTGAGAATAGCAGAGAAGGGAGTATGGAAGAAAAGATGATTGAAAATGAGGTACTGAATACAGATGAATAATGGGATGGATTGAAGCTGTAATAAATGGAAATCAAGGCTGGTTGGTGGTGTTTCACGGTGGGTGGTGGCAGTAAAGAGGAGTAAATGAGATAATTCTGAAAACTGTTGTTTTGCTCTTGGTATTTTCAAATTAATTGCTACGGAGGTAAGGAATGTGTTAAAATGAATTAGCAGCATGTAATGGATTTGTTAATTCAACTTCAGGGTCCAAAGTAATGTTTAGTGTCTAAATTGGGTCAAAATCAAATGAGGGGACAAGTGTATTTAGTAAATAGATTGAGGGATAAAATGGTAAATGTACAAGTACATTTCTTACCATTTTAGGAAAGATTGAAAGTGTGCCATTTTATGTGGGACAGACGAAAATAGAAAGGGTGCCATTTATTGCGGGACAGAGGGAGTAGATGATAACACCAAATAACCACAACTTCAAAAATATAAGATAAAGATGATCGAATTCAAAATACGCGCAGACATTAATTATACTCCCTCCATTCATTGGATGTGGCACACTTTCATTTTTTTTGGTTATTTTTGTAAATTTGGCACACTTTCCTTTTATCACAAGATTCTTTCAATTTCATCCTTTCATTCTACTTTTTACTTTCTAAATTCAATTTCAGCCACTCATTTCATTCACCTAAATCCAAGCACCTAAAACCATGGTGGCATATCTAACGAAACATAGGTAGTATATCAGCTACGAAGTATTGAGCTCTATCTGTTATTAGTTAATTTTGGCATATTTTTTAATTTAGGATGTTTTTTTAAAAGTGAAAGCCTCCTGTTAGATCAACTAAGGGCAAGACTGGTCATGTAGACCCGCGGATCAGCGCGGGATAGCTGTAACAACCCAAATCCACCCAAAATTAGGGTTAAATTAATGAGCTGGGTCGAGCCGTGTCAAAATACCCATAGCTTGGGTACGGTCGGGCAGGATCACAAAGTCAACCCAAATCGACCAATATAGACCCTAATCATAGTAATTTTTAAAATAATTTATTCAATAAAATGAATAATTTTTAAATATATTAATATAAAAATAATAAATACAATGTTGATTTATTTTATATAAGTTAAAATAAAAATATTATGTTATATTTAAT
>JAULKK010304079.1:0-12364 GCA_032355705.1 Rubia peregrina
CACATGATGATATTATAGTCTATATACTAATTGAAATTTATGGTCAAACATGGTCTGAGAAAGTTGACCAAAAAATAAGCCAAAATTGGTGGGACGGAAGGAGTATTAAATTCACATTTCAATTTATTTTGTTAGGTAAATTTATTTAAATTAAATATTAAAATTAATGAGTAGGATAGAAAAAATCAACTTAAGAGACCACTCTGTACCATTTTTTCTCCACAGTGATAAGAGACAACTCTGTACTATTCATGAACCCTACTTGATTTTCTCTATCCTACTCATTAATTTTACCATTAACATTTAATCTAAATAAATTTGTACACCCAAAATAAGTTGAATGTGAAATTTAATAATACATTATAAAATTTGAAATTGAATTTCATTTTTTCATAAATTATTAAATAGTTTATTTTTTGATTCTTTTATATATCGTCCTTCGTTGTAAAAAATAATTTCATTTCTTTTTTTAAAATTATTATTTTTCAGATTTTAAAACTAAATTACAGATTTTTAAAAGTATTTTACATATGTTAAAATTAATTTTACAAATTTTAAAAATTCATATTTTTTAATAAAAATAAATGAGGGGACATGTGACCCAATCAATGAGCGACACGTGTCCCCATATGCAATTAAAAAGAAAGAAGGGCAGGGGCTAGTCCCTTGGTCTGACTCCGTCTCTTCAGTGGTCAGAGGTCAGGCTCCCCTTGGACTGACTCGGTCAGTTCGTGCGCTGACAGGATAGCATCTTGGCCAGGCTCTTAGAGCATGTGTAGTGGGAGTTTGAAAGTGGGTTGAATAAAAAATTGGGATCGAATGGGGACAATAATTTCCCATAGTGGAGGGCTGAAATTGGGTTGAACCAATTCAACCCGTGGGACCAGATTCCCAAATGGGAACCGTCCCAAGTCTGCCAAAATGGCAGACTTCACGTGGCTGCCCAAATTGCTTTGGCATTGGGCCATTGCGCTGGCCATTTGCTTTGGCGCTGCATGTGTCACATGGCACCCTCTGGTTGGGCCACGTGGTCACATGCACCTCACTCCTTTTTTTATAATGGAAAAATTGTAAAAAAATTAATTTTAAAATCTAAATGAAATTTTGAATCTTTTTAAAAAATTAAAATTACATTCTTTAAAAAATATGTGTTTCTTTTGTTTAATTATGGTTCATAAAATAAATTTTGAAATTTGAAATTAATTTCGAAAATGTTATTTCAAAAAACAAAATCTAATTCAATAATTATAGGTGTATTACTAAATTTCACATTTAAATTTATTTATTTTGTTAGGTAAATTTATTTGAATTAATTATTAAAGGTAGAATTAATTACTAGCATGATAGAGAGAATTAAGTGGGGTCCATAAAATGGTTTGGGAGTGGTTTCCACCATTGTGAAGAAAAAATGGAGTGTTTTAGTTGTGGTTTGAATTGCTGAGGTGGAGGAGAGATATTGATTGTTTAATGAACTGAAACCACAAGAGTGGTTTCAGAGTGGTTCCACATTGTACATGGTTTTACCAAGAGTCTTTTGAGTGGTCTCTTAATACTCAAGAGACCCCATTGTGGGCATTTTTGATCTCTTGAGTGATCTCTTAAAATTAAAAGACCACCACTGCACCGAATGAACAGAGAGAGTATTTCAGATTAGTTTTCTCATATAGAAATTGGGAGGTGAATGTGATCAAGTAGCTAATAGCAGTATGTAGCAAGGTAAACTAGGTTGATCTCCCGTTGTAGCAATAATCATTTAGAACGCGTGGTACTGGCGCTGTTAGTAACTAATAAAAAAAAGTAGTTTCTCTTGTATTCAAATATTGGCATTCTTTTCTTTTTAAGATAATTTTTTTAATTGACTCATTCTTTTTTGAGTACGTCTCTTGAAAGACGGTCTTTTCATAAGTCATGGAAAAATCAAGATTTAAAGTATAAATTAGAACAAATGAAGATAAAATTTTTGGGTTGCATGAATCGAGTTAGAAACTTTATAACTACTACATGTTGCATAATAAATGTTTAATATTGCAACTAAAATCTTTAACACAGGGCCGTCTCCGGCAATTTGGAGGCCCGGTGCAACATAAATAATGAGATTCCTAAATACATTAATATAAAATTATCAAAATTTGGATTAATCGATTTTCAATTTATTCAATTCGATTTATTATGTTTTTTCCCTAAAAGATCCAAAACCGAAACAACTCAAATAATACAAATAACCCGAATTATCCGAACCAAATTTTATAATACAAATAACCCAAATTATCCTAACCAAATTTAAAATTCGGTTTTGGTTTGAAATTGAATTCAAACCGAGTAACCGAATAATTTGAATGTGTGGACATTGTTTGTTGTTGTCTAGACCAAAAACTCATAAGCAGGTAAACTTAAAATGGTCATTTGAAGACCCATTTTTCGATGTCATATTCTTAAATGACCTCAATTTGGGCTTGCTGACCATTGAATGAAATGGTGAAGTGATACCCTATTTATAAGTAATTTCTACCTTATAGTTTCTAAAACTATCGATGTGGGACAAATAGTTTCTACCTAATAGCTTCCTTTCAATATTTCTACAAAAAAAAATTGGGCACAAAAATACTTACTAACTAATAATAAAAAATACCTACTAACTAATGATAAAAAATTTGGGGTCCAAAAATTTTGGAGTACATACTTACTAACTAATGATAAAAATTTGGGGCCCCAAAAATGTTGGGGCCATGTGCAAAGGCACTGGATGAGCCGCCCCATAGCCGGCCATGCTTTAACCTTTTATTATTCTTATTATACCCATTTTTTCATAAGTCTATAAAAAGACGGTATTTCTCAAGATTTTGCATTTTTTTTTCTTAGTAAACTTATATTATTTTCATTTATTTAATTTACTTTTTATGTTCTTAATTCAACATTCATCACTCATTTTTCTTTTAAAAAAATCTTATACCTTTTTGAAGGGTACCAATATTTGAACACTGGATGAAGTAAATGGAAAGGGGACATGCATACCCCAAAAGAGAAGAATTTCCCCATTTACCGATTCATGAGAATGATTAATTACGTCTCCGGAAACTCCACTTTTAGTGTTAACGAGGACAAGGAATGCTAAGAACAATGAATATCACGTTTACAAATCTACACTTCTTTTTCTTTATTCAAGTGCAAATTTCCCTTATCTCTGCCTAAAATTTAAACTGTATCACATGAGATTATCTTTCTTTTATACTAGTATATATATATTTTAGTTTATACTCTATCGCATGAGACCATCTTTCTTCTATATCGGTATACTTTTTTTGGTAATTTTTTTCAACTTTATCAATTCATTTCATCCACTTCAATCAAAACAGTTAAAGTTATGATGTCATACATGTAGAAACAGAGAAAGTATTATTGATATGGTTGAAGAGATAGATATATCGGATAATTATATAATACATAATTGCTAGCACATTTAGAAAAGATTGCATTTTCACAAAAAAAAATGAAATAATAAAGTTAAATCACACAAATAAATTAGGGGCCAAATTATCAATATTATACATCAAAAATTCAGTGACTATGCGGTTGAAATTTTGTGAACGAAGAGACTTTCAGGTGCGGGGGCATGAATGTGAGGGGGGTTTTAGCGGCATATGTTTAGAGCATCCATAATGTCAGTGGATTTAAATACCACTTCTTAAGTGCCACATCATTAATTTTGATAAAAACTGTGTAAAAATAAACGAAATGAAGAGAAATCAATTTTTGTTGACTGGCGACTCCTGGTTGTTTTTCACGGGGATGTGCATTGGGAGGAGGAAACGATGGTGATTCACAGGCAGTCGAGTGGGAAGTCGATCGGGATCCAGAGGGAGGAGGATTTGCATTGTGAGTTTGGGTGAATTTGAAGGGGGAGGAGTTTCTGGGAACTATCGTTATCGGCCAATTTGCAAGAGAGAGGTTTGATTAAAGTTATTTTTTCCCTTTTTATTTTATTTTTTATTTTAGTGGAGGTATAATCATCTTTTTATAAATTTTCACTTAAATTGATCGTTGACATATTGGTCAACGAAGGCAAAGGTTATATTTGAACTTTCAAATTTTACAAGGCTATAACTGCACCTTCGAACAAAATGTAAAGTTCAAAATGCACTTTTCTCTAGTTTTTAAATCAAAAATTTTAAAAGGCACATATATTAAATTAACATGTAAGATCTTTAGTTAAAAGTTTTGATTTTAATGGATGATTTTCGATGGAAACAGACTGCATTAGGATTAAGAATGTACATATAGGTTTATTTAAAAGGTGATTATTTTAACTTAAAAGTTGTGGGTTTCAAATGATGACTTTTATATATGAAAATAAACATTTTGACTAACACTTTGATAGCAATCTAACACTTCGTTGTAGGGGAAGGGGTGTGGTGTAAATGTGATGGTATAATATTTCATAGATTTTTAGAACATTGAATATTTAATTTTGCAACTTAGCACACTTTTATTCTAAATAATATTATAATAAAATGGGCAAAAGACTTGGGAGGCCACAAAAATTCCTCCATCGTTCACCTTTGACCACTTATCTTTTTTTTGAACACTTTTAACCTCTCAACTAACAAAACTATTGAATCATGGCACTGTTGTCAGGTCAAAGCATCAAATTGGTAAAAAAAAACATTAAGTTTAAGGGCAAAATGATCATTTTCAATTTTCTTTTTTCCTTTTTGATTTCATTTCTTCATCTTTTCCATTTTCCTGTTCCTTTTTCTCTTTCCCTTCCCCTTCCTTCTCCCACTTTACTCCGCCTCTGAAACCCTCCATGCCTGACTCTCCTCTCTGTCTCTGGTGTCTCCTCTCCCTCTCATCTCCTCTCCCTCTCTAGTGTCTCTGAAACTCTCGTCTCCAATCCCCCTCCCTCTCATCCAATTCCTCCACCCCCGTCTTTGAAACCCTCGTCGTCACTCTCGACCGCCGCCTAGTGCTCACCTACATCCACGTATACTTCTCCCCCAGCTTCAACCGCCTAGCCGCCTATGACATATCCATCGTTCACCTGAACGACTTAGATGGCCCTGACATCCGGTGGAAGGGAATCCGGTGGGATTGGTTTCTGGTGGGAGGAAGCGCGTAGAGATGACGGTGCGGGTTCCTATGGCGATGGGAAGGAGAATAGATGGCGGCGGAGGATAGATGGTGGTGGAGTGGCTGGCGAGGTGGCGGAGAATCGATGGTAGTGGTGGTGGCGAGGGTTATTATTGTCATTTTCTCATTTTGCAGAGTTATATTGACACTTTCAGTCTATAGTTAGAGTTATATTGGTACTTTCAACTTAAATTTAGATTTATTTTATCACTTTACTCTTCTATAATTATTCTTTATCATATTAGCTCTCTAAGAATGCTGTCAAAAGTAAATATATCCATTTTCATGGAACGAATGGTGTAGTGTTAAAGGTAAATATGTCAATATTAGAAAAGTGGAGAAATGAAAGGAAAGAAAGTACACCTCTATTTCTCTTTTATTGACACACATTTCTTTGTGGGTTGTTTCTTTTATATTGACATATTTTCCATTTTTAGCAAGATTTCTAAATTTTCATCCATTCAATCTACTTTTATATTCTAAATTCAATTGCATCCACTTTTTTTTCTATCTAAATTGAAGGGTTTTTTTCTCTAAATTTTAAATTCAAGGATCTAAACATATGCTAAGATTTATAGAGGAACAGAAGTAAAAAAAAAGGAAATTGTAAAAATAATGAAGAGAGTGAGAGAGAAGTGTAGAAGAGAAACAAGAAGCCACGTCCGGTTGGAAAATCACGTGGGGTCGACTAGCATCTATTGCTGCTGCTATAATATAGTCTAGATTTCGGTTCAAAGTCTAACAAAAGGAGGGGTGCTGTAATAAAGAAAGAAGGAAAGAAGGAAGGAAAGAAACAAAAGGAGGGGTGCCTACTTCGGCCTGATTGCACCGCCGTTTCAACAAATCAATCTCCTTTTACGTGTACATATGCCTTTGCTTACATGCTAGCTAATCCTATTATCCTACCATCTCTCTCTTTCTATTATTACTTCCTCATGTTCTCTAACATTGACACATTTTTTTTGGATAGTTTTTAAATATTAACACATTTCTTTTTTTGACAAATTTTAAATTGTTTTCATCCATTCATTTTATTTTTTACTATTTCAATGAATTCTCAACCACTAATTCTATCTTTCTAAATTCTTACTCCCTCCGTCCCAGCTCAAATTGCAATGTAATCATTATCACGCGCATCAAGAAACTTGTCTAATCGTTAATATGTTTAACTACGTATAACAACGGTAAACAAAAAGTTACTTTTCAGAAACTACTTGTTATGACGAATCCATCGCCGTTAAATACGATAATATTATTGTTTATATATCTATTCAAATATGTGGTCAAAGTTGGACAGTGAATAGTGACATCTGGTGAAGTGTGCAATTTGAGTTGTGACAGAGGGAGTATGTCAAAAGTAAACGTGTCAATGTTAAAGAATCAGAGGGAGTATTTGTTTACTGCTCTCAGGTCCTAAAGAAAATTGATACTCCCTCCGTTTAACTGAGGGACATGGTACGAGTTCCAAACTCTTGGATTAACGTGAAGAAAATGAGTAATTGAAATTAAATGTAGAAAGTAAAAAACGAATAAAATCTTGCTAAAATGAAAAGTGTGTCATTTTAAAAAATCCCAATAAGTTAAGTGTTCCATTCTTAGTGAAACAGAGGGAGTACAGTATATTTTATATTTTTGTTGGTTTCAATTATATTTTAAAAATTATCCAGAATGATAAAGAAAATGTTAAATTCTCACATTATCCTAATTTAACTTTACGATTATTATTTTGAAAATGAACCAATTGTTTTCCTAGAATATCACTATTTTCTACAACTCTTATTTGTCACATCAACTCCCCTAAAATTTTGTGCCAAAAATAAATACTTTCTTCGTCCCTCAATAACTGCCTCACGACAAAAAATAAGGCTTTTTTAAAAGTCGTTGAAATGACATAAAAATGATTTGTGGTCTAAAAATTATTTTACCTTATACAAAGTCTTATTTTAGAACAACTAACCGTTAGACGAGGTCATTTATAATTGATGTGACTAATAGGGTAATTTGATGTTTATTTTTATTTATTGCAATAATTTTTTATAACTTTTAAAAACTTTTAAATGTATCGCAATGTATAAGTAACTATAATTTGACCCTAAAAGTTATTGAAACGAGCAGTGGCAGAATCTGGACAAAATTTGGGGGGAGGGGGTGAACGATACTGGCATCTCCGGGACGGACGAATTCCCTTCTTGGACGGAACCTTTTTACTTTTATTGACCTAGGGCTCACAAAGACATGAACAATATTTCTCCCTTAGTTTACCGAAGTTTACTGGGGCTGCCGCACCTGCTCGCTCCGGTTTAGTTGCGCCACTGGAAATGAGATTTTTCATTAATGGTCATCTAACTGTTAGTTGGTCTAATAAGAGACTTTCTCTTCATTTTCATTTTTCACATTTAACTTCTTCTTCTTTTTTTACTAAAAATGTAAGACGCTATTAAAGAGACACAAAATAAAATAAGTAAGACAATTATGAGAAAACAGATAAAGTATGTTATTTTTCATAGGATGGAGGGAGCAATAATTATACTACTTTCGGTGGATTTTGCTTAAATGTTTGAATTTACATGAATGAAATTGAATTTAAAATGAAAAAATAAAGTGATTGGATGAAATTCTAGAAATTTTCTTATAAAAAATATCAAATTTATAGAAGCAGCTTAAAAGAAAAGGTATCAAATCCAACGAATTGGAGGAAATACTTTCATCCACGCCCTATCCTCTGAGTCTCATCACTCATGTTCTTGCGTACAAAATTCTCCATTCTTTTTCTCTTCTCTGTTTACATCATGGGAAAAGGCAGTATCTTCATTTTTTTTTAAATAAATGACGTAATTTAATTGT
Organism: Rubia peregrina; assembly: GCA_032355705.1. Lineage (NCBI taxonomy): Eukaryota > Viridiplantae > Streptophyta > Magnoliopsida > Gentianales > Rubiaceae > Rubia > Rubia peregrina. The sequence goes on from JAULKK010304079.1 coordinate 7,972, forward strand.
TATAATATTAATTTGATAATAAGAAATTAATCTAATCAAGTACTCACCGTTATATATTTTGTTGGTAAAAATAAGTGAAGGTCTCTGGAAAGGTGACCTATCTATAAGGTTATACTCTCTCTGTTTTGTTATTTATAACACACTTACTATAAATAGATGTTTTCTTTTATTTGACACTCTTTCCATTTTTGGCAAGATTCATGCAATTTCATCCACTCATTCTACCTTTTATTTTCTACATTCAATTTCATCCACTCATTTTCTTCACATAAATTCATGCACTTAAATCTATGGTGCCATAAATAGAAAACCGGAGAGAGTAGATAGGTTATGAATTATTTTTGCAAAATGAGATTTATTTTGTAATTAATAAAAAAATTAATTAGGGAAAGAGATCCTCTCTTCTCCACCTCTCTCATTTTTCTTCTCTCGTATTCCTCATTTGTTCCACCTCTTCTCTGCTTTGTTTCTTTGATTTTTGTCATCGTTTCCCCCCCTCTATTCCTCATCTTCTCCGAGCTCGTGTTGATTGGAAGATTTAAACCTTTAATTGAATGTGCAGCAGTGGCACCCGAACAGGTGGACGAAGAATTGAGATGTCGTCGGAGAAGCTAATCGTCGGTTCTTGGAGATTCAAGAGGTGTATTCATTTGAAACTCAAATTACATTTTTTAAAAAATCTTTTATTTAATTGTTGTTTAAAATTGGTTACTCCGATGGTGAATTAATTAACGGTTAGAAGAGGTCAAAGTACTTTGTCAAGCAAGCATGGAAGCACACCCTTCTTGTTCCATCATTCGATCCTCCGCCTCGATAGCGGTTGGCATGTTCTTCTTCTTGTTGAGCGTTAGATAGGCCTTTTGTGTTTTGAGTTGACACGTGCATTTTACTGTGATCTGGTTTTGATGTCTCCTTTTGTTACAACAAACTTGTTGATTGTCCGTTTTGAACTAGAAATTGCATATGTTTACTTGTATGTTAATTTGTTAGTATCACTATCAAGTGTGTATTTGTTAGTAATACAGTGAATGACATTTTTTATTTTCATTCGTTGTTGATTATTCGTTTTAAATTAGAAACTACATATGTTTACTTATATGTTGCAACTGTTAGTATCCAGTGTGTACTTGTTAGATGTACTATGCATGACCTTTTATTTTCATGTGTTATTAATTGTACATTTTGAATTAGGAGCAGCTTATATTTACTTATATGTTACAATTGTTAGTATCTAGCGTGCAGTTATTAGTTGTACTGTGTATGAAATTTTATTTTCATTTGTTGTTGATTGTTTATTTTGAATCAGGAATTGCATATGTTTAATTATATGTTGCATATGTTGAAATCCAGTGAATACTTGTTAGTTGACTGTGTCTGGCATTTTATTTTCATTTTTTACTTCGTGTTTTGATTTAGGAATTGCATTTATTTACTTATATGTTGCGTTTACCATTTTTTAATGTGTATAACTTTTTTGCAAGAGTTAGATCTAAATTTGAAGTGGTTATAACATTTAAGGAGTCAGAAAATACAGAACATTGAACTTCACACGACGTTCCAGTATGAGGAGGATTCAAATGAAGATGCCATTGAACTCGAGAATTTGAAAATGATCGCCATTGAAGATTTACAGTTGATTCATTGTATTAACGATTGTCAGTTAATTCATATAGGAATACTAGGGTTTTATCCCCACCTTGTAAAATGTACACCCTTTCAAGAATAGTTAACAGGGTCTGGTCAACCAAAAGGTCGTAACTAGGATTACCCACCAAGGGCCTCCTCTAAACACACGACTTTGGAAACCAACAACTGTCCCTCAACCCATCAATCAAAAACCACATATTCACCCAACATTTCCACCTAACAAGTGAAATTGTGATCATGTCTAACAACAGAAATTTACTCCCCGTTTTACTCTAGGAAGGACGCCACCATGCAAGATAACAACCTAACCTAGCATAGCCAAAATAATGATGAATATAACAAACAACAAACATGGTGCTAACACTACATCAAGATCGCATGGCTCCGCACATCATTGTGCTAACATTGATAGATATTTTAGTAGATCAGGCGCGTAGAGGATTAAAAAAAACTAAGGAATACAACTTTATATTAATCTAACACCTAAAATTACGTTAAAAATATGAGTCTCCAGCAGTTGAGATGTCGTCAGGACGCTCATAACAACCTCTTTGAGACTAGCCCTTATTGCTAGATTTCTCCACCATTCTTATTTTTCAAACGCTGATCTTAAACTCTTGAAGGAGGATAATTCCTTGGGCTTCATCCTCCTCATCAGGCAAGGCAAGCACATATGCAAGCAATGGTCTCCCATACCTCAATAACTGAAGCTCATTCCTAAGAACTTTACTAAACTCCTTTTCCTTATGGCACATGTTGCGCTCTTCAAATCACTTCAATTTGCTCCTTTAGAGAGTGTCTTGTAGCTCCTCGATTTGTCCGAGCACCGGACCATGATGATCGGCAACATCTGCTAGATGATGCCCAAGGGAAACCCGAATCTCCCCGATCTACAATAATCCACATTTATCTTAGCTACAATATAACAAAAAAATCACTATGAAAATCCTCTTAAATATACTAATACTTGTGGCAGCAAAAGGAAATGGAAGTGATACACATGTGGGACTAGAAGATTTTATTTTATTTTGGTTTCGAAGAGACACCTACTTCATTTCGCTCTTTTTGCACATCCCGAACATAACCCGAGTCCTCTGTGACTTAGACCACTCCACATCACTTTTCTCCCCTTCCTCCAGTTTCCCCTTACCGCTTCGGGATGTAAGGCCACCTATGAGGGCAAGATGATGCTGATGCTCTTTCCTCCATGTTATCCATGTCCCAGACAGAAAAACCTTCTCTTTCAAATTGGTTTAAGTATGATCCTTTTTTTTGCTTCTCGGTGAGCAAGGCCAGTCTCTGGATTATGAATTTGAGACTGATAAATTTCTCTATTTTCCTATTATGCAATGAGTTTTCTTATTTCTCTAATACTGGTGTCATCCCAGTGAGGCTAATATCGCTTTGCGTACTAATTTTATTTTGGTTATATTATTTTGTTTTTAGTAAGCCAGTAGTTTGGGGGTTGTTTTTGTTTTGCGGAGTGGGCGTGCTATTCTAATTAGAGTTCTGAGTGCATTTTGATAGCTGTGTCTTTTATCTAGTAACACTTCACAGTGCTATTCCTATACCAGTGTGTTTCTATCCAATGCTTTAGGCATTTCTCGTTGTTTCAATGGTTCTTGTAAGCCTTCAGTATAATCAATTAGCCCAAGAATGATTATGTCTGAGTTTACTTACTCGGTCTTTTATTTATCCGTTCTTGATTTGTCCCCCCAATTCCGTGGTTGTGATCCCTATGACCCTATCCTCTATCTAGTGAGGATCTTTTTATATATACAAATAAATGAGACATTGAGGCGTACCTTTGTTGGAAATCCATTCATACGCAGCAAACATACAACTCTGTGGACTTACCATCATTGCAAGCTTCCTTAGCATGGTGAGCTAGTTTTCTTCTTGCTGGCCTTCTTGGGCGTGAGAATTATCTGTCACATATGTTTGTTGTACAAGAGGTGACTCTGGCATAGACACTAGCCTTTTCCAAGGACCATAAAAACCCGGAATGAAAAATTATGTCCCCATAGTCAGCGCCACTGATGCGGGAATTCCTTCAAAGTAGTGATAGTTCCAATAATTTGGTGTAGTGAGTCAATCCTGCTCGAGTACTTGCAAAAGTCTACGAAGCAGGAGAAAACTCGTATGCTCAAGTTAGTGTTGCTCTTACTTAGTGTTGAATTTGGAAAGAAAAAAAGTTGAATGAATTAATGAAATTGAATAAATCTTGTCAGAAAAGAAAAGTGTGTTAAACGCATAGAAACATCTTAAGAAAAAGTGTGTGAAACCCAGGGAGGCGAGCCGGTGGCCCCCAACCTCCAGTGAATGAAGGGGTAGATATACATGTATTCTTCATCCGCCCCGGTAAAATAAATGTTGGTAGTGCTAAATTTCGTCCCGTGCAGGATCCGTCTCTCCTCAAGTTTTGGTCTAGTTCCGCCACTGTGAAACCCATAAAAATGGAGGGAGTACTCCATATTAGGTTGCAATTTCTTAGGATCGATGATACAATTAGTATTATGTGCTCCATTAATTTGTTTAATGTGATTCTGGTCTATGTTTTTAGGGGAAAATACTTTTATAACCCTACCTAATTGACATAAGTGACAAAATAAACTTTTGATAAATGAAAATGCAGATATAACCCTACCTAGTAGATGTAAGTACAATTTTACCCACTCTGACATTCCGCGGTGGTCCGGAAGCGGGCGGTGGTTCGGCGGCGGTGGGTGGTGGTCCGACGATGGTC
>JAULKK010304090.1:0-12364 GCA_032355705.1 Rubia peregrina
CAAACAAGTTCTTATAAAAATAATTAACATCATTTAAGTCCCTATCATTTTAACAAAGAAAAAGAAGTTTTTTTGTAACATGCAAAACCACCAAAAAGTAGATAATAATAATTCATGAGAAAACCAACAATTCCCAATACAAGTAATTGAAATAGGATGTCCATTAGCAACAGTAATATAACGGTTACTGTTATAGGGAACAACACTGTTAATACTAGAGGAAGTGAAATCCATATGATTTTTGGTGCCAAAATCCAAATACAATCTGAGCCAGTCGTATCCTCCTAGAAAACCAACGACTGGAAAGCATTAGCAAGATTGGCAAAGTTAGACTGACAAGAACCAAACAAAAATATGGAAAAATCAAGAGCTACATGGCCAAATTGACTGCAAATCTAGCACATAGGGTTACAACGCCTTTTTTATTTCCAAAACTGTTGCGATTTCCTTGACCTCCGTGACCAAAACCACTTCCAAAACCGTGCATGGTGGTTGATGCACCGTTGGGTTGTGCGTGAGCGTCACACACACTAGAATCATGAGCCCAAGACTCACATCCAAATCTGGAATTGTACATGCCTGGAGCATAATTCGGTGCAGAGTAAAAAGCCACCGGATTAGAATGATTACCTGCGAAGTAACCCATCATAATTAAGATCCAATAGCTAAAAGCACGGCCAAAGACGTTGGGGTACAACGGAAATGAGTTCTGAGCGAGCTGGCACGCTGGTGAATTCTTGTAATCCCAACCCAAAGCTCAAAGAAACACTATGCCTTTGTCTTTGGCCCAGACTTGAGACCCAACAGAAGAAAGATTGTTCAAAATTTCCTTGAAACGCTATGAAATTCAAGCACTGTTCTGGGGTTGCAACGGATGTTGATGAACTCTTCACGGAGTTGCAGTTATCTTACCCCCAAGACATTGTCGAAAGTGCCACCAGATTATCCCACATCTCCTTAACAATGGTACAACCAATGGTCTCAACATGGCCTCTCCAGTGAGGATAAAATAGAGAAACGCCTAGAGTTGTTTATCTTGAGCAGTCCAGGACGTTAGCTTTATGGAGAAGTTTCAGGAGGTGTTGCTTGATCCACCAGAAAAAAAGTGTTAAGGGATAAATCTCAATTATTCTATCATTGGTGAGAATTGAATAAATATATAGTACATAAGAGAAAACCCTAGTAGAGTCCAACTATAACTCAATGACTATCGTATGACTAATTCAACAATTTAGTCTAACACCCCTCTCAAGCGAAGTGTTGAATGGACCAAAACACAAAGTTTTGATCTGAAAAACTTAAATAATAGACGAGAGAGCCTTTTTTTTTTATAAAAGACACTTGAAGTGAAGTAGGCACATGACTAACTCGAAGCTTGCATGCAGCAACCGGTTCCTAGACAAAGTGGTAGTCGATGTCAATGTGCTTCACACGACTGAGGGCTACCAGGTTTTAAGCGAGGAAGATCTTGTTGTTGCTTTCACGCAGCAAAAATGGAGACTCAAAAGGTGGAAAGCGAAGATAAAAAAAGAAGATGAGATATCCAAACAACCTCGGCTGCAGTGTTGGCCCAGGCACGATACTCAGACTCCGAACTGGACCAAGAGACTGTCGTGATGGGAATTGATTAAATCCAATTTAGCAAAGAATCAATTATATAATCCTAGATCTCATGCATGTAATTAATTTGAATCTATCTAAGAGTTTAGGTTATCTTCGAAGCATGCTTTACTGTCATATTCGATCAACCACAGAGACGAATTTCCCAGATGTGCTTCCTCTATACGTATCCATGCAACACGATCAAACCACCTGCACCGGTGTCAGCTTAGAACAGATCAGCAAGCAAAGACGATTGCGTCTACCTCCTCCTCTTTTACTGTGATGTTGGTTTTATGAGATGGTAGAATTATTTCGGTCTTTGCTATCCAGACGGCCAGGGTTCTAATGTTCTCTTACAGAATATTTTCATAAAAATATCTATTTATAAAGAATATTAATAAATCCAAGAAATCCTAATCCAATTCAATATAGGCCTAGCCCAATTAGGCTTAATGAGTTCTAAACTCATTCTCATATAATTACTATATGGGCTCCTAGCCCAATGATTATTTCTTTTATACAATTTCATGCTTTTTGAGTGACCCTATATGTTCAATCATAAAAGGATGCAAAGCCCAATGCAATTGATGCCAGGAGATCGAAAGCAGTTTCAAACCAAGCATATTGATCACTCAAAATAACTGAATTATTCATCTTCTTAATTAATCCTCCAACTATATTAGAAAAATACACATTGAATAAAAGGACAATATTTGACATGTCGGTTGCTTCTTAGCACTCCAAGAAACAAGGTTGCCGCCGAGGAAAACTGCATAACCATATGTTAAACACCGAGAATCAAGACAACATGCCCAGTCTGTATCAGAGTATCCTAAGACCTCAGAGGAAGCAACATAGTGATCATCGCGAGGATCTTGAAGGATTTGACTGACCGAGTTCACCGTACTGGCCAAATTCGAGCGAGTAATGGTGAGATACTGTAGAGCACCAATCAGAGACCGACACAAAGTAGGGTTTACGAAGGGCTCACTATAACTGCTATTATGACAGGAACGAGAAGAAATGGTGTGCAGACAAAAGTTGCATCATCCATACCTGTACGATGAAATATTTTGCGAGCATACATTTCCTGACCTACAATTAGGTCGGACGAAGTGGTAGAGACCTAAAAATCAAGAAGGTAGCTCAGTGAGCCTAGATCCTTAATGTTGAATTCAAGATGAGTGTGAGTGATAAACTTGCAAATGATAGTAGAATCATTTCTAGTGAAATGACGTTAATATACACCATTAGATAGAGAAGAACATTTCTGTGAGAAAACACAAAGAGGGATGTGTCTGATGAGCTGCAAACAAAGCCAGGATCTCGAAGATAAGCACTGAACAGGTCAAACCAGGTCCGAGGGACTTGCTTAAGCCCATAAATGGGCTTCCGCAGATGACACACATAATCAGGCTAGGTAGGATCCTTGTAGTCGATGGGATGTGCCATATATTTAGAGGAGTCAGGAACATCATTCTGAAAAGCATTCCAAACTTCCAACAAATGTAACAACCACTGCCACATGGTAGCAATGGCAAGAACTATGCGAACAATGGAAGCTTTGACCACTAGGGCTAAAAGTGTGGTCCAAGTTAAAACAAGGCATCAGATTGAATTCTTGAGCAACAGGACGGGCTTTGTGACATTCCACAATTCAATCATGGTCATATTTAAGCCATGATCCCACCCCTAGTAGGGTGGAAGAGAATAGTGCTAAAATAAAACTCCGGTGCTATAATCTCTTGTTCCCCCATATAAGCTATCTATGTTAGAGAGTTAGCGACCAATTCGTGTGACAATATCAGTCAGAGTCAACCTTTTAAAAATCTTGTATTTCAGATTTGAAAGTTGTTTTTTCAAGTGTTAGTAGTGGAACATTCTGTCAATCGGAGAAGGTTTTTGGTGACAAGACCTAGAAATATAAGAAGTAAGAATGCTAACATAAGTAACGATAAATTCTGTGAAAAATACGATTGCCTGCTAGTGGAATATTTTCTGCATTTTGAAGCCAATTTTTATAATGATAGAGATGTGATACAGCTTAATGAGTTGGCCACTACCCTCGGAAAAAGTAGATGATATTGGTCTACAAGTGAAGAACTCTGTGATGGAAGTTAATCTAGGCTTGGGTAAAGAGCCTAAAATAACAATATCCACATCAGTGGGACGCAGAACTAGATCCCAAGTATGCTAACGTGGAAGAGTGGAGATTTCATCATCCATAGTAACCGCGCACTGAGGATCATGAAGGGTTTTACATTAATCCTGAGGTTCATTCTGAGTGAGTAGGGCAGCTACAAAACTAGAAACTTCATAATTATCAAAACATCGAGGCTATTGAATAGTATCACGAGTCCTAGTAGTCATAGCGTGATTCCAAACTGGGGGGTAGATTGGGGGAGCCAAAGGAAGAAGACCTGGAAGAGACCAAGGGATAATATGGCGGCGATCCAAAATTGAAGGTGGGAGAACTTGCCGACAAGTTGGAGTCCGATGGTGAGTCAGATGAGCAAATCGAGTGAGGAGCCACAGGAAACAAAGAAGTCTTGGAAATGGGATCAAGGAGCACATGATCAACAAAGGTAGAAACTTCCAAGAAAGTAAATGATGAAGAACTCGAGTCAATAGTGGCGATGGGGTAACATGTCTCATCAAACTGAGCATGTCGAGTGATGTAAACTCTACACCAGAAGTGGGATCAAGGCATTGGAAGCCCTGGTATTGAGAATTATAACCAGTTAAAACACAAAGAATGATTCGAGGCAAAAGCTTATGATCAACATCGGGACAAACAAAGGGATAAACTCTACAACCAAAAGCGGAAGTTAGAGTAAACTTGCACCCGATCAAATAAGAGTTCATAAGGAGATGAGCCACCAAGAACAGGTGTAGAGATGCAGTTGATAGTATAAACAACAATCGTAAAGGCATCATCCCAAAAAGAGAGTGGCATATAAGAGTGAAAGAGCATAGTAAGGCCCATTTTAGCTAGGTGGTGATGCTTTTGCTCAGAGCGACCATTCTACTCATGCGTCAAATGACACAAAACCTGATGATGGATCTCTTTTATGTCAAAGTGTGCATGAAGCTTTAAGGAATTCAGAATCGTCATCACTCTGTAAAAACCTTAATAGAAAACTGATTTTCCAGAAAATCCTCAAATTTTAAGTAAACAAAAAAAAATCATATTTTCATCGAATAGGGTAAAGCCACGTAAATCTTGAGTAATCATTCACAAAAAGAGCATAATAAGAAAAACTATGTCTAGATAAAACATGTGGTGGACCACATAGATCACAATGACTCAAATCCAAAACATGCTTAGCTCGCTTAGAGTTCTTAACAACATACAATGTATAACCTTCCGCCATAACACAACATGCACATATATGAGGTTTTGGCAATAAAGAAGAAGTTCACTTGATTTAACTAAAAATGAAATAATGCTATAGGACACAGGTCATACCTAGGCTTGCTGCAACTCAAATGATGCCTGGTTTTTAGTTTGCTTAATGAATTAAACTAAAGCCCTTTCACCACATTCCAACACATACAAGCCATTATCACTATGGCCTCTACCCATGACTGCCTTGGTCATTTTGTGCTGAATAATGAAAGAACGGTTATCAAATGTGATTAGAACACCAAGATCATTAGTAAACTGAGTAATAGATAGTAAATTCTTGCTAATTTCAGGCACAACCAAGACATCTGATAAACGTAAACAAGATGTAATCTGAGAATAACCAATGGCAAAAATAGATATTTTATGACTATTGCCAACAAAAACATGAGCAGTATTAGTATAGAGGGTCACACTGTCAAGAGTTGAGGAAGAAGCACTCATATGATTCGACACCCCTGAGTCAATGTACCAATCTAAGGCAATATGAGACACCTCAAAGCAATAATGAAGGTTATAATTGATGAGCAAGATTGGAAGTCTCAGATTGGCAGGGAACCAAATGGTAGCATTGAGAGGCACCATGTTCTGGTCTATGACATCACTGATGTTGGAGCCCAAAACCTCAACCAAAACCACCAAAAAATTGGCTAGACTTTCTGCCACGACCACTGCAAGAAAACCATCCATCACGGCGATGTATGGACCATATGCGTCGTTGTCAAGTGCGATAGATGCAGATGTGTGGCCTCACGTGCGGCCACTTGGAGGTGTGTATGTGGCTGAAAAAGTCACTGAGCCAGACATAGGCCCTCCCCAGGCCATTGTACCTCCCCGAGCCATAGTACCTTACAAATTACTCAGAAAAGCTTTGTAATTTTTGGCGCGATCGACGACATCATCATACATCAAGGTGGGCAAAAGATTAATAAGAGGTGCAGAAAAATCTTTATATTCGACCCAAGAGGAGCACACAGGGGGGCTCATAACTGAATGTTGCTCAAAAATACATTTGAACTGTAGATGCAGGTCATGAACGAAGCCAGATTTGCAAACTTACAATGCCTATTGATGAAGGCAAAAAATTGAAGACCCGTTGTTTCCTGATACACTGCCAGATGGGTATCCTAAATTTGGTTAGGCGTGTCAGCAACCCGAGATCTCACCGAGAGCAGATTTTGTGAGGCATGAGATCAAGAGGCTGCAAATTCATTGGTTTTCGGCATGCCGATGCATCATCTGCAACCTTCTCATTGTAAAACATTGTGTCCTTAGAACCTCAAGGAAAACCAGTGATGGCCGCAACATAGGAAGAGGACGACGTCGTCGCCAGTGAGGGCATGGTTGGACAAGGGTTAGTTCTGTCGACAAAGCCAAAGAGATCATGCAGTTGGTGGACATGCTGAGCTTAACGTTTGTAAAGGAGCTAATTGGCAAAAGAAAGCTTGATTGTCATTATATGTAGGAGTGTATTGTATGGAATCTTGTCGGAATCCATGGGGGAACTAGGTTGGGACAATGGGGTGAAAAAAAGGAGAAGAGAGAGCCGTTTGCAAAGATGTTGGAAAAGAAAGGGTAGTGTTAGGTGAATAATGTCAGTAAAAACTTGGGAAAAGGAAAAGGAGTTCAGGTGAGGATTTTCTGGAAAGTATAAGATATTAAGAAAAAATATATATAATTTCAGGGAGAGAAGGAAGCAGGTTGTTGTTGCTTTGAGAGAGGATCTATATTAGGCAGATACTATGTTAAGGGATAAATCTCAATGGTTCTATCATTGATGATAATGGAATAAATAGATAGTACATGAGAGAAATCCTAGTAGAGTCCTACTATAATTCAATAACTATCATATGACTAATTCAACGAATCTAGTCTAATAAGAAGAGGTTGTAGATAAGGGGCGAGGGACGGAGCCATCAAGAAATCTGAATAAGCATTCAGATTCAATGAGCACTTGGACTTGTGATTTCCAAAACAGGTAGTCCGCAAAGATAAGTTTGATTAGAAGCATATGAATTAGAGTGGTGTAGTTAGAGGAGTGAAAGTCATGGGAGAGAGAGAGGGTCCAAGATTTCTGGAACAATAGTAATTGGGTAAGAAAACAAAACATAGGTGATTGTGGAAGAAAGGTAAATTTGACAGGATTTGGATCACCTGTTTGATACCATGTAAATGTGCAATAAACCTTCATAGATGAATCTATCGTATTCATGATATATTCAGTACAATAGGTAGAGTACAATGAATCTAGACTATATTATTTATGTATAGTAAAGATAACATAATCAATTTAAATCAATTGTGATCAATCTAGATATATCAAGATATTCTATCATATAAAATTGAAAGAAAATTTAAATTATTTGTCGATAATTGGTGTATTCGGTGCTACATTTTAGGTATGGGAAGTGCATCTTTGGAAGGTGGTCAGTTTCAGGAACTCAGAAAACAATTGTTTAATAGCTTCAGCAAAAGTTACGGTTATATGCAACATCCGAGACAAAAACAACGATTCCAAAAAGAATTTAATTGATGCAAAGTTGTAAATAAAGGGATGTCTCACGGTTTAAAGAAAAAATTATACATGATGATTCTCGTTCACTTGTAGGTTGATCTGTATGCATTCACAATTACTTTTGTTTAAGCTTGATTCACTAGTTTGTATTCAATCGATTATATGGTTTGTATTGAATAGCGAAAAAAAACATTGGGTAATTCAATTGGTATGGTTTGTATTGGGTAACAAAAAACACATTCATTTTGCATATACAACACATATTATGTAGTCTCTTAAAAAAAATTAGAAGTACAATTAAGGCCACGTTCAGTTGGATTTAAATTGAGCATATTTCAATACTAATACACTAAATTCATAACTAATTAACTAAACTCAACACTAATAAATTAAATTTAGCATTAATTTACAATGATATGTGATTTCAAATCATACAGGACTGTCATTATATTTCGACGCTACTACTTCCCCAAAATGTACTAGTTTTGGATGGTATATTAAATTCACATACAATAATTTGATAAATGGAGAATCCATTCAAGTTAAACACGTTTATTCAGCAAAGATTGTGGAAGCAAGTGCACTAATCTTTGCCTTAAATGGATGTATCAAACAAAGATTGTCACCAAACCATATCTTGGGAGATGACCAAACAGTAATCCACATTATTCAGAAATTGGAAGACGATAGGACAGATGTAGGGATATTTATAGAAGATATTAGATATTTAATCATGAATTATAATGATCCACAAATAAAATGGTCATGAATTATAATGATCCACAAATAAAATGGATTCCTAGACAGAAAAATAGAATTGCTCATAAATTGACACAATACCCAAAATCTAATCCTTTGGATTATACATCTTGGAGATCACCTCCAAACTTTGTAACTCTTTTTGAAATGTAATTAATGATATAACCTTTGCTTAAAAAAAACTAAATTCATCACCAATGAACTCAACAATGAAAAAATATATATTTATTTGGGTTCTCAGCAGTCACTTGTTGACGAATAAGCCTAAAACTAAAATATGTTACGAATACAACATCATTTTGGGAGTCATTCTTTTCATATTTTTTTTTGAAAAACTAAACTACCAATAAATTTAACTCAACACCAATAAATTAAAAATTCATCACTAAATAATTCCATCTGGACATGGCCTAACTAAATTGGATTCGAACACATGCAAGGAGATTGATAAAAAGTAAAACCCACAAATAATTGTGTCTGTGTGTATTCATATATACAGTGAGTACAAAGGGTCTACAAAGTAGAAAAAAAATATGGAAGAAGATATATACAAATCCAATCATAAAGGGTATTCTTTTCTTATCCCGATTCTAAATAAATTATATCTCTATTATCCCACATAAGCGAAGCGTGGGACTGGTCGCAATACAAATCTTAGAACGTAATAAATCAAACTGAGGACGAAGCAATCCCTTTGTAAAGATGTCAACAAGCTGCAAGTTTGTGGAAACATGAGCAACCTTGAGTTTGCTAGAAGACACCACCTCACACACAAAATGATAATCAATATCAAAGTGCTTGGCTCTCTTGTGAAACTGGATTCTGAGCCAAAAAAAATAGCACTAATATAATCACACAGCAAAAATGGGGGCACACGAGCTGGTACACGTAAATCCCAAAGAAGATTAATGAACCAAGTCAATTCAGCAACAGTGTTGGCCATGGCACGGTATTATGATTCTGAACTAGAACGTGAGAATGTAGGTTGCTTCTTAGCACTCCAAGACACCAGGTTGTCACTAACGAAAATGGCATAATCGTAGGTAGACCTATGAGTCTCAATACAACGAGCCCAATCGACATAAGAATAACCCAGATCTGGTAAAGCTGACAAATTTGCACAATACTGAAGTCCATAGTGAAGAGTACCACGTACGTAGCGCAAAATTTGAGTGATGGCTTGGAAATGGTCTTCCATAGGAGCCTGCATGAATTGACTGGCCGTATTCACATCATAAGACAAGTTGGGACATAACACCAACAGATACCGAAGTGCACCAACCAGAGACAGATTAAGTGTGGGATTTTCGAATGGCAGAAGAGCTAACAAGCCGTGAAAAAACCACAAAAGGAATGGCAACGTGAATAGAATCCTGCATTCCAGCGCACAATAAAATGTCCTTGGCGTATCTGGCTTGACCAAGGAATAAGCCGTCAGAAGTACGAACAACCTCCAAACCCAAGAAATACTCCAGAGTGCCGAGATTTTTAATCTTGAATTCCTGATTAACCCGATCAACAAACTTGCGAAGGAGACGACCATCATTGTCGGTGAGAATAATGTCATCAACATAAACCAAAAAATAAATGAGAGAGGCACCCTGAGAAAACACAAATACGGATGTGTCGGAAGAGCTGTATACGAACCCCCAGACCAATAAAAATGAGCTAAAACGTTGAAACCAAGCACGAGGAACGTGTTTCAAACCATAAATGGCCTTATGTAGATGACAAACAAAATCTGGACACATTGGGTCTTCGTATCTAGTAGGTCGCTCCTTATAAACTAGGGAATCAAGAGCGTCATTTAAAAATGCATTCTTAACATCTAGTTGTCGTAATGACCAATTACGAAGAATATCCAAAGATAAAATAGTATGAACAGTAGAAGCCTTCACCGCAGGGCTGAAAGTATGATCATAATCAAAATTGGAAGTTGAAAAAAACCTTGTGCAACCAATCTCGCTTTATGCCTACCAAGCGAGCCATCAGCCTTATACTTCAAACAATACACCCATTTTGAACCAACCACATTGGCATGAGAGGGTCGAGAAACCAAATCCCACGTTTACTGAGTGAGAAGAGCATCCATTTCAGAATCCATGACAGCAACCCATTCAAGATCCTTAACAGCCGAGCGATGACACATAGGCTCGGTCTTAGAAAAAAATGTACTCAATAAACCAGAAATATCATAGTCGATTTTTTTAATCTAAGGGAACCAGTGCGAGAGCGAGTAGTCATCATATGGAGAGAAGAAGGAAGCAACGGTGGACATGGCACAGAACCCGAGGCCAAAGGCTCTAAGGCCGTAGACTGCCGCACTAGAGAGGCAGATGGAGATGGCATCACTGGAGGCGATGCCCCTAGAGCCACAACTGAAGGCATCAGAGGCACTGCTGGCGGTGAGTGAATTGCAAGAGCGTGCAGTGAGCTCGGTGTGTGTGGCACGTGTGTCGGCACTTGTGGCTGCAGGCTGGGCTGCTAGTCTGCATGCGATATACATAAACAATTTCTACATAAATTGTGAGGTCTCGATACAGACTGTAAATTGGAATTATCCAAAATAATGGGCAATTCAGCTGAAGAAGATGGCTCAAACACCTCTGAAGGCACATGCGAAGGTTCCAAAAGGCGGAGACATCGATTGAAGACGGATCAGTAGCAGCACCAGTGTTGGTTTCCAGAAAAACATCTCATCAAACCAAGCATGACGAGTGATATACTCCTTTGTCGTAAGAGGATCACGACAGCGATAACTATTGTACTGCGAACTGCAATCCAAAAATATACAGGACATACTTCGAGGTGCCAACTTATGCACATGATAAGGGCATGAATACGGAAAAACTCAACAACTAAATATATGAAAATTGGATTAGTTAGGAGTCGTACCAAAAATAACAGAGAGCGGAGACTGAGAAGATAAAACCTGCATTGGCAGCCTGTTAATGATACAGGCTGCTGTAGAAAAAGCATTATACCAAAAGGAATGATGAGGTCGGAATGAAAGAGCATCGAAAATCTTATCTTAGTGATGTGATGATGTTTTCGCTCTACACGACCATTTTGCTCTATAGTGTAAGGACATGAAATCTGATGAAGAATGCCCTTAGATGCAAAATGGGATCGCATGCGATGATTCAGAAACTCAGTCCCACCATTACTCTGAAATACTTTAATTGTGGTAGAAAGTTGGCTCTCAACAAGTGCCTCAAAATGCATATAAGCCTCTGCAAAATCAGACTTTCGTCACAGAGGATAAAACCAAGTAAACCGAGAAAAATCATCAACAAAAATGACATAATAAGAATACCCAGTATGAGAGAAGAAATGAGAGGGTCTTCAAAGATCACAATTAACTAAATCAAGTGTGTGCGGTGTGCGTTTAAAATTATCACTAAAAGAAATAAGCTTGCCTTTAACCATCTCACAATAGAGACATAAATGAGGTTCAGATTGATGGTTGCGGCTTTGTACAACATTTGGTTAGAAAGAAATAGAAGATGTTTTGGAAACAAGTCTTTAAATGCTAAAAAAAACTATGTATTTTGATTAGGAATGACATTTTGTTTAAGGCTTAATGATGTAACATACAGTATTAGATGAAATGAGGCGTGTAACTTTGTAAAAGGATGGTTCCTTTTTTTTGAAAGAAATAAAATCACAGTTCCTTAAAAAAAATGGCTCCTTTCATATCGTCTAACGGTTAAACCAATCATGACAAACCTCGTTCCTATAACTCGTGTTAAAATATAATTCATATATCAAAATATATTTTAAAAGGTTTTCAACCTCATTGTAATGGGTGAAAATAAATATCAAATCATCCTAATAATTATATTAATTATAAAATTACTAATCTAATGATTATACGGGATAAAACAAGACTTAGTGGTACATATTTGAATGATTTAAATTTTCAAAAGGATTATAAAAGTACTCCTCAAACCACAACGTAATTTTCAAAAAGTTTATATACAATAATGTAAATGGAAATTACATGCGACAGGCTGAAGATGCAAAACAATTATATGCTAACAAACTCAATCCACAATCCTCACTTTCCACAATTGATGAGC
>JAULKK010304099.1:0-12363 GCA_032355705.1 Rubia peregrina
TAAATATATACAAAAAATAAGGGATTTAGGCAAGAAAACCAACAAAGGCTATCTAAAACCCTTGCGATGTAAACCCAACTAAACCAAGCAATAAACCACACAAGAGATACTAATAATTTTGCTAAATGCATTGGTTAGTATGTGCTTCTAGGTGTAGATCATCTTCTCTTTAACGGAATTTAGGGTGGTCACGGTAATGGGGGTTGGAGGAATTAGCATAAAGATTTTGGTTTCAAGCATCTCCGCCTTGGTTCCATTGGTACCCTTATTATTGAACCTTAGCGCATTACCTATTCTCTCCAAACATTTTCCCTCCTTGATAATCCAAGGCTATCGCTTCTTCAAAATCTTCCACAACTTGAGGACTGATCCGCACTATGTGGGGTCGTTATTAACACCAACCTTTTTTATTCTAGGAGAACACTATAGCGCTAGATGCAAAGATATAAATTTATATTGTTGTTCTCAGGCTCACTACCAACTACTGTAGAGTAGCTAGTGGCAAGTCTGGGGCTGTCCACAAAGGTACTAGAATTCGAAAGTTATCTAGACACAAATTACAATCGAGCATCACTCTGATTGCGTGTGGGTAATAGCTAGTTCTACAAATATAGATTATGGGATTTTTTAATCTAACAACTGAATAACTTTCAAATAGGGGAGATTAAACTATTGTAAACTAGCCTTGGGGACATTTGCGTAAATGATCGATGAATCACTTTGATCCTAGATTCTATCACATGAAAAACATATAAACTTATTCTATGCCTATGTCACATAGTGTGGATGATAGCCTTCTTCAAAAGATATCAACACCGCCTCCGCAGTTAGGGAAAGGGCTTCAATTTCCTTTTTGATATTGCAATTCCTTCCCCGTAACTCTCACTCCCAATGCTAATGCCCATCTCCTCCCCTCTTAAAGTAACAATGCTTTGCTTAGGAAGCAACCGTTAGATATGAGAGTAAGGAAAATACATCCTAGAAACCCCACTATGGACACCAATCTCTAGGCCTAGAGAGGCAAAGGCATTGGCATCTCATGATGAATATAGGGTTGACACAACTCTAGTCGCTACATCACACTATCCGAACAAACTATTATGCACATCTATCATGGTTTGTCGAGGGTTTCCCTTCGTTAGGGAAACTATCATCCCTAAAATGAATAATTATTACACGAAGAGCCAATTAGGTTAGAGTCCAGTGATCGTGATGGTACTCTCGTGCTTGCATGCATGACATCACCTCTCCGATACTCACGAACCTACAATATCTCTAATCTAACACTCCCGAGATGGCATGAAAAGCTGAAAACAATGGTATACGACATATAAATCTATGGATGCATCGTAGAATATACTTACCATACATCTTACAAGAATGTAAATTCAAGAATGGTAAGTATATTCTATGATTTAAGGCATTCATTGAATTAAATCCCATGGATCTAAGAATTAAGAGAAGGAAAAGAGAAAAAGAACACCAGAGAGAGAGAGAGAGATTATTTTCTTCCTTCATACCTACCAAAAGTAAAATCTAAATTA
Source organism: Rubia peregrina (assembly GCA_032355705.1). Lineage (NCBI taxonomy): Eukaryota > Viridiplantae > Streptophyta > Magnoliopsida > Gentianales > Rubiaceae > Rubia > Rubia peregrina. The sequence continues at coordinate 1,545 of JAULKK010304099.1, forward strand.
TGCATACTTACTAAATCCTAGGAGACTAAAGTTCTTTATATAGGAGAAGATAAATGGACTCCTAAAGGTCCAAGTTTGGAAAAACCCTAGTGAAACCCTAATCCCCCCACAAGTGCCACATCAGCACTGGTCGTGTAAAAGCTCACGGCCTGCAGATTGGAACAGCTCATCAGGCTTTTTGAGCATGCAGCCCATGCAAAACCACGGGAAACATGGGTGGTGGGCTGGAGTCATAGACATCTTCTTCTGATCGTCCGATCTTGCAATACCTCGCGGGCTGCAGACTAGATACCTTATTCTTCAACTTATGGGGCATAGGTTGTGCAAAAGCACATGGCCCATGCCGGGACTTAGTCCCCTCGGCCCTTGGATTGGCATAGGCCATGCCAGTCTTCGATTCTTCAAAAACATAGATTTTTCATCAATATTATATGTGCGGCTACATGTGAATAACCGATACAATTTGGGAGTTCTTATAGTCAATTTTATAGCGCTCAAGAAGATAAATCCAAAGTGCCTCCCTCGGATACTGATTCTTCTTAGATTATTCCCAGAACTCAGTTTAGCTCCCGGTTCACAATTCACCCCCTTCTTTATCCTCCTTCTTAGACCCTTCTTTATTCTACCATATTTTGACTCATGGCCTTAAATCTTCTACCATTCTTATGGATGGCCTTCTACTATCTACTACCAGTTTTGCGAATGGCCTTCTAAACAGTCTGAAGTGTGTATGAGTAATCTACAGATGAAAGATCATAAAAATGGATCTAGAAGCTTGTAGGGACATAGAATCCATTAGCTTTAAATAAGTTACAGAAACCCCTTTTAATGTAAACTAACTTAAATCTATAAATCTACCATACAAAAGATATGCTAAATGTCTTAGGAAACACATGCTTCTAGAGTCTTATCAAAAACACATGTGTGTTAGATGATCTAAGGCACAAACTCCACAAACTCTAACTTGTCGAACTCTTCCCTTGGTGAACTCTTTCATCATAGAAGTAAGATCTTGAACTTACGCCTCTAATTTGGAGGAATGAGTTATTTCTTCACTATTTTGGGTTTTTGTTCGAGTGCCAAATTGCTTCGTCCTATTTGCCATCTTCTCAAAGAGAGTTGTAGCATCTTTTGAGCTTTTGTTTGTGATCAAACTGTGGCATACCTTGTTCACCATTCTCATGTCATCATTGCATTAACCCTCAAAGAAGTGGAATACTAAATCTACGTCCTTGAATGGGTTATATGTGCAACTAGCTAGTAGTATCTTGAATCTCTCCCTATATCAATATAGCATCTCATTTGTGAGTTGGGATATGTATGAGAGTTTCTTCTTGAGCCTAACAGATTTAGATGTGGGGAAGAACTTTTCCAAAAAGTGTCTCTTCAATTCCATCCATGGGGTAATGCATCTCGGTGGAAAATAGTATAACCAATATGTTATCGCATCTCAAAGTGAGAACGGGAAAGATGTAAGGTTATAATTCTCTTCCGACACACCTGATGGCTTCATGTTCTTTCATACTAAATGAAATTCTAAGATATGCTTATTCGGGTGTTCTCCGAACATACCATGGAATGTGGGAAAACACTGCACCATCCTGGACTTAAGCTCACTGGTCACATTGGTTGGGAGTGGCGAAAAGATAAAGCAAAGGGGTTGATTCTCCAAGTTTGGAGCCATCAACTCCTTAAGATTTCTATTATCCTCGGTCATTGGATTCACTGTCTCCGTAGTAACAAGCCTTTCAGAAGCTTCCTTGGTTGCTTTCCTTCTTCTTCTTCAACATCTACCTGTGGTTTGAGGTAAGCAATGTAGAGGTCCTAAGTCCGTGAATAAGGAACTAAAAAAATACTTGTCCTTAAACAAACACTAGCAAACAAGTGAGAGTACTTGAAGAAAACAATCAAGAGCTTAACAGAAAAACTATAGCACAAAATAAAACAAAAAGCTACTCAACTAACTAACTAATCCAGCTATCAATCAAAACGCCCTAATATCCCAGGCAACGGAGCCAAAATTTGAAGGGACCTTCCGCAGGGTAATAAAGTAAGTTACCCGCAGGGGTGTCAGTCAAACATGGATATTTATATGTTGCTCGTGTTCTTACTACTATTTTCTATAAGGTAGATAGTGCCAAGTCCAGGTGTCATTCACAAGGATAAAGAAGTTTAAATGATAGCGTCATTATATTCACCATCGGGCATCACCCCAAGTGTGTGTTAGGAAAAACATACACTGGGGGACTTTGTGTTGAGATTAGACTAATAACTACAAGCTTATAAGAACACAACTAGTTTAGTATATGATTAACTAGCCTTTGGGGTATTTACATCACATGATTGAAAAAAAAAATTGATCCTAGACTACTATCAACATTATAGAATTATAATTCTATTTAGTGCTATATCACACGATGTGGAGACGTAAATTCCCGAGAACTCCTCGGGTCTATCACACCATGTCGGTTTTGCCCCCTTCTTAACATCTCACCTCCTCTACATATAGTTCGAGGTGTGATACACATTGACCACATCTAACCCTCACTACCATGGCTAATAGGCCCCTGCTTAAAGGAACAATGCCTTGTGTAGATCATAACTATTAGACAAGGTAGTAGCATTGATCATCAGGATTTCCACCGTGAGCATCCATCCTCAGCTCCTTATGCTTCAAACATCAGTGTTTCATGATAACCCTAGTGTTGGCATGACCTTTAGTCACAATAAACTAAGAACCTAGCTCTCGGGTATTAATCGTGATACCCTTGTTTAGGATTTTAACAACACCCAACCTATTGGCCACCCTACCCTAACCTATTTTAGGAATTATTGGATGCTCCTAACCATTACCACCCTGGTAGATCATAAGGTTATTGTTACCCCATAGTACTCACAAAGCTACAAGCAAGTTTGATAATCCAACACTCCCAAGCTAAATTCAAATCCTAGCACCAAATCATGCATGAATTCAACTAAGTGTACATCCTAATTGCATTAAATGCATTAATCATGGTAAGATACAAAAATACAAATTAAGCTTGATATTTATAGCAACATGAATAGCCATGAATCTACAAGTATCACAGATCTAAAGTAAAATAATGCTTACAAATATCCCCAAGTCATAAATTTACACTACTAAGATCAAACCAATGAAATTCAATGAATTAAATGGCACCAAAATGTGATACGATGAAGATGGAGAGTGAAAACGGCTGATGGATACTACTGAATTTACACTCCTATATGTCATTCGCAAATCGGTGCCAAAAAACTGGTGTTAGAGAGGGTCTCTTAGATAAATATATTTATCTGACTGAGGAACTATTTGAATCTATGGTAATAATTATTACCTAAAAAATTTCTGATAATATACACCGCTTAGAGAGTTTTCTCACTCAGCCCAAGGTATTGGCTCGTGGAGCCTTAACCAACACATATTGTATTGAACGATTCAAATGTTTAGCAATTAATCATGGAATAGGAAAAACCGAAGGTCACCCACAATGCATAGCCTTCAGACACTAATACTAGAGAGAACCAAAGGTCATTACCAAAGCTAAAGCCTTTGACTCTCGGGGACTATTAATAAGGGTCAAAATTGAAACTACCCCTTAGAGCCAAAGACCATACTACCATTATCCACGTGGGCCAATGTACACGCTCTATCAAAGGCCATACTACCATTATCCACTTGGACCAATGACCACATCACAATATTCTGTTGGGTCGAAACCCATCAACAAAGAAAATATCTCATATGTTAATTCTACCTACAGGAATACACTTATTTCTGGGTACAATTAGGATATTTGAATGTACGGTGATTCTATTATGGAAAGACACATATTCCTACATTTAAAGTGCTATTTATTGATCCCAACATAATTGGAAAATCTCTCATGGATCAACCCCTACAGATATCAAGGTATTCATCCAATACTTAATGCTCAAATCGAATAATTTTGGTCTAACTTTAACATTAGATCTTCTTCCCTAGGCCACCTCCAAGAACTTTGCTTCACAGGTTCGACATGTTGAACTAAGGTTCGGATACCAATTTTCAATTCGGCATGCATTATGCGATATGTCTTATTGAAGTGTAAAGTTGTCTTTAGTTGCCTCATATGAGATTCTATGCTATGAAGCTTATCACAAGCATTGTTTATAGGAACTTTATTTTTGGTCTAAAAGTTGTTGATGCTTTGGTAGACCTAATATGTACCTATATGCATGCGTTAACCAATGCATTTGGCACGCTTTTTTATTATGTTTTTGTTGGTTGATTTCTAATTTTAGTTAAACTTGCATTATAAAGGATTTAGATGACCCTTGTTGGTTTAATCTAAATCCTAAATTTCGTAGACCTAATAGGATCTAATTGACACTATATCGTCACGAGCGCCTAGATATTTTTTTGTAAGCTTATTAGTGGGTTGTTCGTGATCACTTCAGCATACTTTTGTAGAAGTCCTTCCTCAATAATTGTAGTAGATAGTAGCAGGTCATTTGCAAGGATGGTAGTAGACAGAAGGCCACGAGTCAAAAGTTGGTAGTAGATGGAAGAAATCTAAGAAGAAGAAAGAGTCGAAGAGCGATAAAGGAGACACCGACACTGTCCCGCCATACAGCACAACCCGTGTTAGTCAACATGATGGTGCCTGGTTGCTCTAGCATAGGCCACAAGGATCACCGCGGTCTGTGCCAACTGGGAAGCCTCATGCGGCTAAGTATGGACACGAGTTGTGCCATCTTACACGACCTATGTTGCTCTAAAGATAGCATCCAAAGACCAACCGACGGTCCACCACATTTCATACAACCCGTAATATCAACCATAAAGAAATGAACTCCCAGCAGATGTCCCACGAGGATTCACACGACCTGCACCGTTCAAAGGGGAAAATCATACAACATGCCAACATTCCGTGAAAAATTACACGGCCCACGCTATTCAACAGATCAAGAAGGAACTTCCAACCGGTGGCCCGTGATGGACAAAGCGGCCAAGCACATTAGAATTGCCAAGATCAACTCCTAGCCGGTAGCCCGTGCCAGACAACACGAGACGTGCAAATCCAAGTCAACATGGTCACGCCAAACAACACGGGTTGTGCTAGACCTAGCCAACATGGGTTGTGCCAACAGAAGCTAGGTTTTTTGGTCACTTTTTAGGTCTTTTTAAAGGCCAAATTCCCCCATTACTATAAATGGAGCCTATGTCTACTAAGGTTTAAAGTTCGGAAGAAGTTTTGGAAGCTGTTTTCATTCTCCTAAGAGTAGGTAGAGAAAGAAAGGCAATAACCCTTCTCTCTATATTTTTTCTTTCTCCTTGTTTTTACCTAAGGGAATTGAATCCAATGAAATACTTGGTTCAATGCTTAGGGAGTAGTTTATTTTCTTGGGGATCTATATTTGTATTTATGACTTTGTAGTTATTTTGTGAAATTCTAGATCTATCTATCCTTTTATGCTTATGAATATTATTTGGTTTGTTCTTTACATTATTATTAATTTCATTATTTTTACACAATGTTTGCATACACCTTAGTCTACTTTCACGTTGGAGCATTTATTGATATCCCCCCCATAGTGAACCCTAGATGTAAGTGGGGTAGAGATAGTCAAGGGTCGTGTGAGTTTATGCATGTAGGTAGCCGAGTCAACGGTACAACAACCATACAACTAGTTTAGCTGGAAAGTTAGCCTGGAGGGTTACATAGAGAGATAGCGTAGTACCAAACTGGGGTTAGCTTTTTTCACAACCTTAGTGCCAATGATAAGGTGCTTATCCCTTTGCCTCTACAGGCTTAGGGATAATAATTTGTAGTGGAGTGTCTGAGATGTAATCGTATGGGGGAGATTCAGATTGGTACACCAGGCAAGGTCATTGTTGCCCTCCCCTAATTAAAGAGGAAGTGCCGATGGAAGATTACAATAGCACCCTGCGTGACAGGTATGGGGAAGTGTTGACCATCAACTACACTACTTGGTATAAGCATTAGGATAGATTTGTATGGCATGCATGTGATTGAATCTAGGATCGAAATATACTACTAATCATGTTACTTAAATATTTCCCAAGGGCTAGTGATATATAGTTTTACTTTTGTATTCTTGCATGCTAGTAGTTGTTAGATAAAATCCCCCAAGAACATGTTTTCAAACATTTGCTATTCCCGACACGTGATCGGATTCACGACCCAATTGAAGCTTTGTATAGTTAACCATTAAATTTCTAGCATTTCCGTGGACGACCTCAGTCTTGCCGCTATCCACCCTATAGGAAGTTTAGTAGTAGAATGGGAGACACAATATAAATCTCTTATCTTTGATTCCCCCTCGGATTAGTAGACGCCCTCCTGTGAAAAGGTTGTTTGTTTAAAAGTGACCCGAGAGGAGGCAGGTCAAACTTTGGCGTCATCACTGGGGATGTTAGTTTAAAGAATTAATTGTTAAGTTGAATAGATTGTTAGTTTAGTAGTTAGTGTTTTTTGTTTGTTTTCTTTGGTTTGTTGTTAGTGTCGAGCCTTTGTAATAGCTAGTCCATTTACTTCTAATCCTTTTGCAAGTGTTTCTCTTGGTTGGGTACTGTTCACTTTCAAGTTTATGGTACATACCCATACCATGAACCAAGGAACTCTACACTATCTAACGGAAAATGCAGGGTTCGGAGAAGAATGATGAGGAAAGCCAGAGTAGGGGTTCCACAAGAGCCAACCGTTGTAGTTGAGGACACTGTAGATATGTCGGAGGATAATAGAGCACGTAGGAAGCTGATGGCTCCTAATTTGGAGAATCAAACCATGTGCATTATTTTCCAACCTTTTCCACTGAACGTAACTTGTGAGTTGAAGAGCGGCATGATCCAATGCCTACCTACATTTCATGGGATGACCGGTGAAAATAAGAACAAGCACTTGTTGGGGTTTCACCTTGTATACACCAATATGAAGCCGCCAGAGTTTTAGAAGAAGACTACAACTTGAGATCCATTTATTTCTTACTACGGGATGTAACCAAGGATAAATTATCTTATCTCCCACCCAGGTTCATCACTTCTTGGATGGACATGAAGTAGAGGTTTCTTGAAAAGTACTTTCCGGCTTCCAAGTTTGCAAGTCTAAATAAGTAGCTTTCCAACATTTCACAATTGGTGAACGAGTCCCTCTATGAGTATTAGGAGCGGTTCAAGAGATTGTTGGTGAGTTTCCCCTACCATCCATTTTAATAAGGTAATTTGGAGTACTAATTCTTCGAAGGCCTTTGTGATTACGACATGAGAATGGTTAATTTGGCGTGCAATGGCTCCATAGCCAATAAGAGTCCAAGGGATGTGATGGAATTGTTCAAGGAAATGGCTAACAAGACAAGGAGATTTGGCACCCAATCCCGTGTGAAGACTCTACTTGAGCTGGCTCACTACACTATGTTGGAAGAGCAAGTTCAAGGACTTGCCTCGATGATGAAAGAATTGATGAAGGGGAGTGTGGCATATGTAGCCTTTATCATCCTACCAACACATGTCAGCAAGTGGTAGAATATTTTTAAGAGGTGAAATCATTGGACTCAATGGTGGAAATAAGCAACAATTTAATAGGGGAAATAACAAGGGTTCTGAGAGAACCAATGAGGGGATAGACAAGACCCATGAACAAATACCTTTAATCCTCGATACTGTGATCATCCCAATTTTCGTTAGCACAAGAATACTCAAAGTTACGACCGAGGTGGACAGCCTCAACCTCAACTCTATTCGAGGGGAGAAGGGTCTTCCAACAATAATGTTTCCTTGTATAAGTCGGACCGGGAGGAGATCTTGGATGCTAAGCTCAATTGGAAACTATGAGAGATGTGTTTATGTAGCGGACAAGGAGAGAAATTGAGGAACTTGGCACTATAACCTTTTCGAGAATAAAAAATCTTGAAGTCCAAGTCGGCCAACTTGCCACTTCAATGAGCTAACTTGAGGCTAGAGAATCTGGAAATTTGCCTTCCCAACCGAGATAAACCCAAGGAATGTTAATGCAATAAAGCTAAGGAGTGGGAAGGAAATGCGCGAGCCCAAGAGGGAAATCTTGCAAGAAGACTATTTGATGGTGGAAAGCAACAAGACTAACTTGGAGGATCGTGAAATAGTTGTAGAAGAGAGGCCTGTCAAAGAGCTCCCCACCACCAAGGTGATGGTGAATCCTTCACCACATTTCCCTACACTTAGGGGAAGACCAAATGTGGCAACTTATGGGGTACACATTTGCAAAATCTTCGAGAAAGGTGAGGTTAGCATTCCTACCTTGGATGTGGTTGAGCATTCTTATGCTTTTTTTTATAAAAAAAAATACATGTACTAAGAAGAGGATTAAGCTAACTAAGAAAGTAGGCCAATTAAAAATAGGGGGAGTAGCTACTTTAGCTCATACGAACTTGCCTAAGAAATTTGATGACCCTGAAATGTTTTCAATCCCTATTTCCTTAGGTGGTAAATTGGTGAAAACTGCTAGGTGATTTGGGTGGATCTATTAATGTGATTCCTTTTATCCTTTATGAGAGCCTGGACATAGGTGGACTAAAGGAAACTAGGGTAATTTTCCAACTAGCCGATCATTTAGAAGCTAGCCCTAGAGGTATAGTTTAGAATGTCATGGTGAGAGTAGACAATTTAGTATTTTTGGCGGACTTCTATGTCCTTGATGTAGTGCACGATGGTGGTGCACCCCCAATATTATTCGGGAGACCTTTTCTAAAAATTTCAATGACTAAAATAGATATTCATTTGGGGACACTAACCCAAGAGGATGACGTTGATAAGATGAGATTTGATATCTATAAATCTAAGCATAATTTACCGATATCCTATCTTTTATGCAATGGCATAACTCTATGTAAAGAACTTGTTCAAAATGATAACTCTTGCGTGATTTATAATGATGAGTACCTAGATGAGTCCCTTGATGATCTTGAAGAGAGTGATGAACAAAATCATGTTTTAAGCTGCAATTGTGATGACCATGTTGATGATACTTATACTGTGCATAAACTTAGTGATGACACTTCTATCATGGATCGCTTTTCTATGCTCACTAACTTACAGCGATTAGTGGTGAGTGGAGAGGACGTAAAATCTCCTCGACAACCTCCTAAACTCGAGGGCATAGCTAGGGGTTGAAATTTGTCAAGGATGGACATACACTCTCTATGATGAGCAAATGACATAAAGGTAAGGATGACACCTTGTGTAGACCCCTCCACAAAGATGACATCATGGGTGGAATCAGAGTTGGCGACTCCAAAGACCCAACATTAGGTTTGCTTCAAATACAATGCACGAAGAATAAGTCGTGAGGATGACAATAAATATACGGTGTTTTTCCTCGATTTTCTTTGATGTTCTTAGTAGCTAGATTCTTGTGTGTTTTGTGTGGCAAAGGATCTTTGTGTGAAAATCACGCTGCTTGTTAAATCTAAGATCAACTCTCGTGTTACATGGTTAGGAGGGAATACAACTTTTTGGGTGGAAAAAGTAGTAGAGAAAGGGAGGAACTGGGGTAGCACGAGCCGTGTAGCTACACTGCTCATGTTAGATCAAGACAACACTAGGCTGGATCGTGCTAAACCAAGTCAGCACAAGGTTATCTGATGTGTCCATTTTATGTGGTTATTTTGGGATTGTGTGCTCTTGCTATCTACATCTTCTGTTTTACTTCAAAATTCTCTTAGGAGAGTTAAGAGCAACTTTTACGCTCTTATTACTTTTCTAATGAAATTTGTGTGACCAGGTAATGACATCAAGACTTATAGATCGAAGACCATTGTAGACAATGAAGTTCATCTTTTGAAGATTTGAAGACTTGAAGAATTAAAGAGAAGAGAAGTGAAGAGGACACCATGAGACAAGAAGAAGAAAAATTAATTTGAAGATATTGTTTCTTGGCTCTATCACGACTCGCGACGGACATGTGGCCGGAATTATTTGTTCCTTTTTCTTGTATTATAAAAAGGCACACTTTATTTTCTCTCTTCTCCAACTTCTTCTTCCCGATTTCTGAAACTAAAAACTCTAGTTATTCCTTTGTTTTCATCTTGTTTTATCTTAGATTATGTTTGGTTTGTTATTGATTTTTAGTATGAACTCTAATAGCTAATCTTAGCCTTGGGAGCAATTGATTGAGACTTCATTGCCCAAGTCTTGGGAATCCTTTCTACCTACTTATTTCTTTTGCTATTGTGCATTTATGAAGATTTTAATGTTGGTTGTTGATATCATTAATGTTTTTGGAAGTAAGAGAATATGAAATGCTTGTATGATGACTTGTTAGGATTGGGTAGAAGTAGCTAATTTCCCCCCTCTTTTGATATAGAATCCAAGAGCAGGATTTAGAACTTCTAATTGGGTTTATTATTTGATAATTGCTAGATGAATGTAATGATGTTGAACACTTTGTCATGTTTGTTTAAGGTAGCAAATAGGAGAGGTCATTAAATGTTGAACTTTCTTGACTAATCTTAGTGAATGCATAGATTGGTTCAATGCTTAGAAATTTGGATTAAGGTTTATAAGTGTTACCAAACTTTTTGATTCTTCATACTCAATGCCATTAATGGGATATCTTTAGGCGTTTCTCGACTAAAGGGATCGTAGAGAGGTTTAGCAAGAGAAGTTAAATTCACTCTTGTAAACTACTATCAAAGAAGGATAGAAGATTTATCTTCACAATAAGTAGTTAAAGTACTTAATAGGTCATGGATTCAAGGATAGATAAGAGGCTCGGAAGTGGAAACCAATTCTGCACAAGGTCCCGTAATTTGTGTTTTACTC
>JAULKK010304109.1:0-12362 GCA_032355705.1 Rubia peregrina
GCGGCAGGCAGGGAAGACGGTGGGTAGGGGCTGGGCGGGGGGACGGTGGGCGGGGGTAGCGGGGGAAGATGGCGGGGCAGGCTAGGGGTGGGCGGCCAGAGAACGGCGGCGGCGGCAGGTTTGACTGGGAAGAAGGGTTTTGAAATTTATTGTATATTTTAGTTTTAAATTAAATTTAAAATACAAATTATATTAAATACATACAAATACAAGGCGTAATACATTAAAATACATGCGCGTGGTATAGCAATCCACTAAAGAAAGGGTACTCCATAGAGAATGTACAATGGGGGTTTTAGAGTGGGTTGAATTAAAAATGGGAACCGAATAGGGACAATTAATACACACAGTGGGGGTTGAAATGAGTTTGAATTATCAAAACCCATGGGCCCAGATTCTCTAATCAGAACCGCCCCATTTCTGCAAATCTGCAGACTTCACGTGGGGGTGCATTGATTTTGCCCCATTTCTTTTGCATGTGGGCCTGCGATGATGCGCGGGCCATTTCTTTTCAAAGCATGTGACACGTGGCACCTTCCGGTTGGGCCACGTGGTCACATGCAGAGCCCACTATTTTAAAAAGTTGCATGGACCAACCTTATTATTTTAATTTTTAAAAAATATCTGGAAATTTATTTGAAAATTTTCTTTAAAAAAATCTGATTTTTGTTAAAAATTTGAAATCAAAATTTGGATCTTTTAAAAATCAAAATTGCATTCTTTTAAAAAAAAATATGTGTGTTTCTTTTGTTTAATTATGGTTCATAAAATTAATTTTATAAATTAAAATTAATTTTTAAAAATAAAATACAATTCAATAATTATAGGTGTATTATTAAATTTAATATTTAAATTTATTTTGTTAGGTAAATTTATTTGAATTAATTATTAAATGTAGAATTAATGAGTATGATATAGAGAATCAAGTGAGGTCCATGGATTGGTTTGGGAGTAGTTTTCACTATTGTGGAGAAAAAAATGGAGTGTTTTAGTTGTGGTTTGAATGGATGAGGTGAAGGAGAGAAATTGATTATTTAATTAACTGAAATTACAAGAATAAGTTGGGAGTAGTTTTGTCATTGTACATGGTCTTATGATCCATTCCCTTTTGGGATTGATTTAGCTTTAGGCGTAGGCTTGGGTGAAATCTAAAATGAGAAGCATCATTGAAGGACACATCACGCAGGAAAACGTGGCAACCACTTTCAGAATTTATGCCAACCAACAATTCATTTGCATAGTGCCCAATTTATCTTTAATTTTTCACTTTCACTCTTTCTTTTGAATTGAACATTCATCCGATTGCAATGTGAAAGGTTCTAACCAGATAGAGAAAGGTGGCGACGTACGAATTAAAGGTAAATGTAACTCACTTGACAAATTGTAATCAGATGGACGCACACCACACACATATTGATGCTCCTCCACGTCATGATTTACTTTTTATTTATTTCTATGAGTGTTAGAGCACACTTTAATGTATAAAATAATGCGAGTTTTATTTGATGTTTAATTAATTTAATTTAACATGTTTTTTCATATTTATTTGATATTTAACTATTTTATTCTTGTAAGTTTTAATTTTTTTTTCCATTTGATGTTTGTTTATTTAGACTCGATGCGTAACTTCTAATGTTTTATTTGATATTTAACAATTTCAATTTTGATGTATATATTTAGTGTCTTTATATGATGTTTAATCATTCTAATTTTATGTTGACGATGCTTTTATTCACCGTTGGGTCTTGGCCCATTATAAGAGTAATTAGGCCTGCCAACCCCAACATAGCTAGCGAATTTATGGTCAACATGTGCAGCTGTTACGGAGAAAATCATGCAAAGAGTTACTGTTTCAGTTGTGTACAATTACTGCTAGGGTTTTAAGGTATAAATACTAAGGGTTTTTTCCGTTAAGATTCCTTCGCAATATATTGCTAAAGACCACTACTAATTTGAGCATCATAGAGTTTTCCCCTGGCATCATCTGAGACTTGTTTCTTGCAGATCATAGTCGAGGGCTTGGAGGTGCTACTCAATCGAATTTCAAACGCATCAATTGGCATGCCCGGTGGGGCAGATTAAGTCAAATTCCAATTCATTGGTTTATGTCCACTTCTAAGGCTACTCAAAAGAGTGAGAGATTGAGGAGTAAAGGAACATGCACGGCAAACGAAGTACAATCCCAGTATAGGAGGAAAAGCAAGATGGTTAACCCCCCCCCACTCCCAGTGTCAAGAAGTGTGGAGCCTGAGCTAGTGCCAGTTTCGGTAGGGCCTAGTTCGATGCTTGTTGAAGGATCTCGAGAGGTCGGGAGATCTTCAAGGCAGCCGCAGATCAGCCTAATGCAGGAGTGAACACAGGCCATCAGCAAGATCCATCGGTTACCCAGCATGAGAGAGATGATCACTTCACGGAGATGTCAGGATTCATACATCGAAGCTTACGAAATGGCTGTGCAGGCAAACCATGGCATGGAACGGGCACTGTTAGCCCCAGTTGGATCGCAACCAAATTTGACATAGGTGGAACAAATGTTGGCGGCAGCAGGATATCTGGTCACCCCACCATCGATGCATTTGGGTCGATCGAGAGGGGTGGTACCGTCGATGCCTATGGAGATGCCTGTGAGGATAGCATCCCAACCTATGGTGAGAATTCCTTATCTTGGATATGTAGGGGAGATGTTTCAATCGCGACCTCAACCCTCATTTTTGGATAACCCTTAAGGATTGGTTTACTAGATGCTTGTGGTAACATCGGTTTTGGGAGTTCACGAACATGGATCCCAGGGTCATTTGAATCCTATGACGCAAGGTCAGGGACCTTACAGTTATTATAGACAGGGATCAGTGCCCCTCGTGTATATGGGGAATACGGGAGCTGGGCCTTATTCGGGTTACATTGTTTTGACAACTGATGTATCATTTTCCTTATGTGGAAGCCCATCGAGGTTTGTATCAGAGCATAGATCCCTCATCTGGAGGAGACGCTGGAGACTTATTGAAGAGAGAGTTAGACATGTTGATTGGGGAAATGGGGCAGGGGGCAGGTTCTCCCTTTAGCCCATCGATAACCTCAGTTCGATAGTAGGTAGACACGAAGCCACCAAAGGGACTCCCTACATGTGGTGGAGATTCAGATCTCCGAGAGTTCATTTAGACATTCCCGAGTCTTATGAGTTCAAGAGATTTCGATGAAAGATTAAACATGTAAGCTTGTTGGGAGTTACCTTCGAGGGAAGTCACAAGAATGGTTCAATAAGCTACCAAGTTCTCTACATTCTTATTGGGATTTCAGTAGATCTCTTGTGAGTCATTATGCTCACAAGAAGAAGTTCACTAAAACATTGCCCGATTTGTATCGGACCAAGAAGAAGGTAGGGAAGACCACTGAGTATTTTTACCATAGGTATGTGGATGAAGTTTAGGAGTGCATGAAAGTACGGAGAACGAGGTGATCTAGGGATACTTGATAAGTATGCAAGATGTGGAGTTATATAAGAAGTTGACCACCAACACCCCCGGACCCTCCAGAAGCTTCAAGAGGTTGTTGACCAGTACTTGAAGGTTAAAGAGGTCGCTAAGAGGAAAAGATAAGGATTAGTTGAAAAGCATGGAAAAGTTAATGATCCTCGCGAAAAGAAGCCGCTTGAAATTGTAAGGCCTAGCTTCGAGAGGTATACACCCTTGGGAAGGTCTCTGACACAAACCTTAAGTATACATCGAGGCATGTTCCAAGCACCTCTGCTGACAAGGGACTCGAATAGTGCAATGGAAACAAGAAGAGGTTCGAACAGATGCTATGTTATCATAATAATTACAGACATGACACAGATGATTGTAGCCATCTCAAGATGGAAATCGAGAAGTGTGCTAGGGAAGGCCGATTTCGGGGCACATAATCTCGACATGGAGATCAAAGGGGACCTCTGAGGCATAGAAATGAACGTCGATCTTGGAAGCCATATAGGAGGGAAAATCTGAATAATGGAGGCAGAGTTAAGAGGAGACCTCAAGATCATGGCCAGGGAAAGCGTGAAAAGAGGCCTCGAGATTAGCATTCTGGAAATCAGGAGAACAAAAATAACGATAACCCATTAATCCACATAGTGATTAATGTTATCAACGAGGTTGTGGGAGAAAGGTCTTCAAATACCATTATGAAGGTTGATTCACATCACATTCCTGCTAGAGAACCACGACACAAGCATTTACGAGCAGATGAAACTATTACATTTTCTAAAGCAGATGGGGTCCTAAACAAAACACCACATGTAAATCCCATGGTTGTTTTAGCAGTTATTAGAAAATCCTTGACAAGAAGAATATTCATTGATGATGGAAGTGGTGTCGATGTGATTTTTGCAAACTGCTTTGACCAATTGGATATAGGTCACATTAATTTGAAAAAGCCTGCTTTGCCGCTATCAGGGCATATGGGGAAAACTATATTTCCTTTAGGAGAAATTACTTTGTCAGTACGGATAAGTGATGGGGAGAGGGGTGTAACGATAGACTGTACCTTTGCAGTTATCTATGAATACTCGCCATATAACATAATTCTAGGTTGCCCATTGATGTATCAGGCTCGATCCGTGTGGTCTCCTTATCATCTGATGTTGAAGTTTCCTACAAAAAAAAGGAATAGCTATCATTCGAGGGGACTAGATGGTAGCTAAGGGTTGTAACCTTACAGGGATGAAGGGAGCGATAAAGGTAGCCGATGTACATGGAAATGTCAGTCTAGCTGATAGAGAGAAACTTGCTATTCGAAATATGTGTATGGTGTCTGTAGGGAAACTAATACCTGAAAATACTAAGGAGGGGTTGAGAATCCTGCTCGATGGGTATAGTGATGTGTTCTCTTGGATCACTTTCGATCTCACTGGGTTACCCTTGATGTTTGCAGTCCATAAGTTAAATATTAACCCCTCAATAAATCTAGTCAAGAAAAAAAGAAGGATGTTCGCTCCAGAGAGAGCGGAGGCAATCAAAGCAGAAGTAGAAAAACTGCTTAAGGATAAAGTTATCGAGGAAGTACTTTATCCAGAATGGTTGGCTAACCTAGTGATGGTCCCGAAGCATGATGGAGCTTGGAGAATGTGTATTGATTTCACGGATTTGAATAAGTGTTTCCCCAAAGACAGCTACCTTCTACGTCGATTGATAAGTTAGTGGAAGCTATTACTAGGTATCAAGTTTTGGCCTTCTTCGATGCCCACAAAGGGTATCATCAAATGCTGATAGCTGAAGAGGATAAGGAGAAAACCTCATCCATTATAGATGTGGGACATTCAGTTATAAGAAAATGTAGTTTGGGCTCAAAAATACATGAGCAACTTATCAGCGGTTGGTGGATAAGTTATTCCAAAAACATATTGGTATAAACATGGAGATATATGTGGACGATATGGTCATGAAGACTATTAGTAACTCTAGCTCCATATCAAGGTCACGATCAATATCTTCATTATCATCAATAAGAAAACCCTTAGGCTTGTTATCCAGAAACTTTGTCAGAAATATCGTAATTAAAGTAACATAGGACTTTGTCACTAGGTATTTGACCAAATAGGATTGTCCAATTCCTATAGAACCGATCACTAGATACCCCTAGATGGGGATAAGGCTAAGCGGAGCGAAGAGGGTTTTCCATTAAATGGGAAATTAAAACTATTATCCCCACACGAAGTTTGTGAATAAGTGATTGTCTGATAATGAGCAAGGAAGATCCGTCTTTCTGCTAAACAGGATGTATTGAACTCATAATTCATTAGATACTTATTATGAATGTCAACCAAGTGTCATAAGTAAATTGCTCCTGGTTTTTCAATCATTTGATAACCAGAGTCATTCTTTGATAAATTATACTATGAGTCAGACTCAACTAAAAATTGACACGGGAGCAAGGATATGAGAGTTAGATATGGGAAACTCTATAAATATGGGAAACTCTACTTAGGTTGAGTATGGCATATCCCCATCTACGGTTGGTTCTAATGGTGTCAATTTGGGTAATCGTGTCAGGTTGGAAATGGTTCGGGTTAAAACAGGTTGGGTAAAAAATGTGTCAATTTTTAGTTATCGGGTCGGGTTGGGTTACTGTCGTGTCGGGTTGATACGTGTTGAATTTTTTTTCGCGTGTTGGGTTCGGTCAGTTTGGGTTGCTGTCAGGTTAATTTTAAAAGGGTCTGTTGTTTTCTTTGGGTCGGGTCGGGTCGGTTGATTGTCGTGTAATTTTTTTCTCGGGTTAGATCGAGTTGGGTATGATTGAATCGTGTTCTTTTCTGATCAAGTTCTTTTTGGGTCAGATAAATGTCGTGTCGTTATTTGTACGAATTGATTTGTAATTGGGTTTGATCATAATAGCTATTTTTTGAATTATGTTTCATATTGGATTCATGTATATTTGGTTCATTCTAGATCAGATTTTTATGCTACTTGATTAAATTCAAGTGGATTCTCGATCAACTATTACTTTCATTTGTACATGATAATTATCATTTGTTTATCTGATCTGATTTATCGGAACTGAATTGAACTAAAACTAAGTGTGTTGAGAAATAGCATTGTATGAGGAAATTAAGTTATTTAACCCAAATTAAATTTATGCTAAACCAAACTGATTTGAACGGAACTGAATTGAACTAAAATGAACTGAAATGCATACTCCCTCGTTCATTAATGTTTGACACATTTTTATCCTATTTTCTCAAGACATGTTTGACCATCAATAACTTTTGATGCGTATGTTAATATCATGTAAAATGTTAATGTTTGGAAAGTACATGCTACGTATAATCCAACGATACCTTACATGATAATATTACTGCTTATATGTTACATGAAATTTATGGTCAAACGTGGCTTGAGAAAATTGACTGAAAAGTGTGCCAAACTTAGTTGAATGGAGTGAGTATAATCTTTGGAGAACATTGCCTGAATGATCTGAATTATGAATAAGTTTTTTTTAATAAGAACAAACATTTATAATTAGATGCAAACATTTAACTATAGTCATTTACAAATAACACAATAAAGTTGATTTCATGTAATAAATTCTTGCTTCACTTTCTGTAACACCAACTTTCTTGACTAATTTTTTTTATTGTAAAACTTACTCCTTAATGATAACTTCTACATTGGTAGAAATAAGTATATGTTCATGAGTCTGTCTCTTGAAAAACGGTCTTTTCATAAGTTATGGAAATACCAAGGTTTAAATTGTAAATTAGAAGATATCAATATAAAAAATTTGGGTACATTAATCGGGTCATAAACTTATAACAACTACAAGTTACATAATAAAAAATTTAATATTGCAACTAAAACCTTTTACCTTTCTATAATTATAATTCAACCCCGTCTTTCCATATACCTATGGAAAGACGGTCTTTCCCAGCACTTTGCCCATGTTCATTGGATGATATTTTGTAAATAATACTTTACCTTTGAGAAAGACCGTACTTTCATAGACATATTATCAGACATGGTTGAATTGGAATTATAGAAAGGTGAATGGTTTTGGTTTTAATATTTAAAATTTATTATACAACGTGCAGTAATTATAAGTTTATGACTTGATTAATGCAAACATAAAATTTTATCTTAATTTATTCTAATTTGTAGTTTAAACCTTAGTTTTTTCACAACTTATGGAAAGACCGTCTTTCAAAAGAAAGACTCATCATGTTATTAAATAAATAATTTTGAATAAAATTATGACTTCACCATTTATAATATTTTACTAAAATCTACAATAACTTAAACCGAATCAACTTGCATTTAATCAAATAGTTTAATAGTTTTATCTAGAATGACGCAACCCAAAAAATCATGAATTCACCATTTATAAAATTTTACCGAAATATGTTGTAATGACATGCATAATATTTAAATATTAAATAAATAATAACATGTATTTGAATGTGAAGATATAAAATATATAATATAAAAAAATTCAAAATTTCAAAGCTTAGAAAAGGAAAAAATAAACACATGTAAATACATGTAATTTTACAAAGACTCTATCGATATTAAGAAAAAGAAAAAAAGGAGAAGAAACCATTGATATTTCTTCCAAAAAAGGGACAAAATAATCTCAACCTGCAATTTTAATTAGGATTAATCTCAGGCGTTGATGCTTTTTGGTCACACTATTTAAGCCTAAACCCTATGCATTCTTCTCTCTCTCTCTCTCTCTCCCTACCATCCATCTCCATTTCTCTTTGTTTTCCTACAGCTTGACTTTTCTCTCTCTTCCTACCATCTATCTCCATTTCTCTCTGTTTTCCTACAGCTCGACTGCTCTCTCTCTCTCTCTCGCTTCGATTCCTCTATCTCCGCCTTCGACTGCTCTCTCTCGTTTGTTCCAGAAATATTATTCACCATTTTTTCTGACAAACTCGGCGTTTTGGAGGATGAAGAAGAAGTACAAACTCTATTACGATACCATTAAGAGGTACTATTATTCTTTGATCTCAAACTTTGCGCGGTTCAGTGTTTGAATGTGTATTTTTATAACAATAATAATATGATGTATAAGGAGTACTTTGTTTTCGTTGATGGTACTGCTTGTCAATCTATCGTTGATGGTACTTTTTTCCGTTGATGGTACTTTGTTTTCGTTAATGGTACTACTTAACAATAATAATAGAGTATTTGTAAGAATAATAAAAAAAAGTTTGTTATCATTCATTGGAGTCTCAGAAAATCGTTTATGGGTTTGCTTTTAGCTTGTCAATCCTACTGCTAGTCTGCAACACCACCAAAACAAATTTGATTCCCTAGTATTGTGAAACAATCAGAGCTACAAAAGATATAAGAAATATTCCTGGTTGGTCTCAGTAGACCTCCTCGATTCATTATGCACATCAGTTTTTTAGAGTTGGTCACTGATTGCGATTCTTCAAGAATCTACTTCTTCTTTGTTCTCCTTATCCCTCTGTCTCACTGTCCCGTTCCACTCAAGTGTTTCATAAATGAAGTTTGTTGTTATTTTCAAATAAAATAATACATATTAGTTATTTACAGTTACACATTTGGATTGCATGTGTGGAAACAGATAATTCACAAAACCATTATCAATATTAGTAATTTTTTTATGTACCTTATTTCAAAGAAGATACGAGAGTGGGTAATACTGCTCTAATTTTGATTCTCTATTTTTTTTTGCTAGTGGTGATGGATAATACTACTGCTTCTATTGGAGAAAATTTTGAGGATGTGAATTCTCAAATTGGTAGCACCAAGCTGGAAATTCCAATTGATAAAAATGAGTAGGTGGTACTACGTAAGTGTTCCATGGTATGGTTAGACTATAAATTTTTATAAAAAAGTAATACGTGGGGGAAATGAATTGCGTGCTCGTTGTAAGTTATGTGGTATAAATACATACCCTGCCGCAGGTAAACATGGTACTGGAAATCCTAAAAAGCATGCATAAATTTGTAAAGGTTTATTAGCTAGAAAAGCTAGATTACATTCAGTTGTATTTGATCAAAAAAACCTACTGTGAGTATTTTGCATGTTCTATTATTTGTTATGCGTATCCATTGAGAATAGTTGATCATGAATACCTTCAAAAATTGCATACTTATTTGAACCCCAATGTGAAGCATGTGTCTCGAAATACTATGCTTAAGTACTGTATTTTAGAACATGAAAAACTCAAAAGCGAGTTGATGAAGACTTTTAAAAATATTCCTGGTAAGATTAGTTTTACATGTGATATATGGACTGCTTGCACTAGCTGTGGTTATCTCACACTGACTGCTCATTATGTCGATAAAAATTAGATACTTATGTCCAAAATATTGAATTTTAGGTATTTTGAACCTCCACATCGCGCTCATGAGATTAAAATTTTGTGTTCGGTTTAATAAGAGAATGGAAGCTTCAAGGAAAAGCTCAATCTATGACACTAGACAATGCCCGTTCTATGGATAATATGGTAGACTTATTAAAAACTGATCTGAGTAGTGCTTCTCCTTTACCTTGTGGTGGAAAGTTTTTTCATATTCGTTGTTGTGCTCATGTGTTGAATCTTATTGTTCAAGCTGGATTGAAGTGTGCTGATGATTGTGTTAGTAGATTACGTGATATTATATAACATATTGATGGGTCAAACTCTAGGATTACATCATTTGAACAAGTTGTGGCTGAAGTTGGATATGATTTTAAAAATAAATTAATACGTGATGTGCCAACTAGGTGGAATTCCACTTATTTGATGCTTTCTAGAGCTATAGTAGCCAAGGATCCAATAAAAAAATTGTTCGTAATTTGAATGTTGCAGACAGATTGAGTGAGGAGGAATGAGAAACCATTGTGGCTATCTGTGAATTTCTTAAACCTTTTAATTTTATTACTAAGTTATTTTCTAGATCTGAATACCCTACTGCAAATGAATATTTTTTTAATATAATTTTGATTGAAGAAAAAATTTAATGTGTCGGCACTCAAATCCGAAACTGAATGAAATGGCTAAAACCATGTTAAAATTTTGAATCATATTGGGATAGCTATTATGAAATTCTCTCTATTGCTGTTGTTTTTTACCCTCGTTGTATGTTAGAATTTGTTGGTATAATGTATCATCACATCTATGTTGACTCAGCGTGTCAATTAAAGGTAAATAAGGTTAAGCTAGAATTACAAGAATTATACGATTATTATTCTTCTTTTTTACCTTCCACTACTCCTAATTCTTCTCATGGAGATTCATCTACTCCTCCAACAACACTACTGATGAGTTCTTCTCGGCCTTATAATAGGGCAAACATACTTCAGGTTCTAATTTCTCCCAATGAATTTTTTTTTATGGTGACTACTTGTACTTTAAGTAACTGGTCTTTTATTTACAATTTTGCTTCCAGAATTTTCAAGCTAGCTCAGCTATAATGAGGACATCTCAATATAAAATTGAGAGATATTTGGCATCTGAACTTGAGCCTGGACTTCAGAATAAGGATTATGATGTCCTTAAATATTGGCAAAATCAACTTGGTTGTTTTCCCGTGCTTGCTGTTATGGCCAGGGATATTTTGTCAATTCTCTCTTACCAAATAATGTGGAGGTTTTGGTTACAACTCATGGATATGATGAAATCGAAGGGAGTGTTCTCGAAATAGGGAGAGAACTAGAAAATGAGTCTTCTTGAATGTGTATATATGTTCGGCAGTTGACTACCTTTTTATATGATTACTGAGGTGGTTTAGTTGGCCCCATTGAGCAAAGATTATGATGTTAGTCGCACTATATGATAAGTTATTTTCCCTGTTACATGATGTGAGAACTCTTCATTAAGAAGTTCATAGCCACCTTGTACTTGCTGGCAGTGACTTATTTATATGCATACTAACAACTTAATTGGTGATTTGGTAACCCGTGTGCAAAGATTATAAATATGTTGTCCTTCGTAATTTATTTAAAGTTGCCCTTACATTTGATGGTGACAACTTCATTTGAAGTTGATGCCCATATTGTATTTGTTGGCGATCTTATCTGTTTGCGAATTGACAACTAAGAACCTCGATGATGAACATTCTCGTAATAAGTTCAGGAAATTTTTCTTACGATTTATTACCAGGTCTGAGAGCTTCATGTTATTACTTAAATTATTTATGGTGACTATGATTTTCTAACGTAAATGCCTTACTTTTTATAGGTCAGTCATAGTTACTCTTTACGTGATTTTTTTGCATTTTGATTTTTTGGTGAAGATGGCTTGTAGTGCTCCAAATACCCAACTTTTGATATATTTTTTCTGCATTCTGTTTTTTGGTGAAGGTGTGGGATGTTGTCGCCGTACCTCTCAAAGATGTAATTTTAAGCCATTTTTCTTACTAAATACAACTGAGTAGATAGTATGGCAAGTTGGGTCGTCCACAGAGAAGATGGATATCCCAAGCGTTTATGCATACAAGGGTGAATATAAGTCTAGATATATATATACACACATAGATATAAAAGAAAGTAAAATGAGGGGGTTTTGGTTGGTTGGTTTCCTAAGTAATGAAAGTAAAAATAACAAAATTAACAAAGTCAAGTAACTATGCTAATCATACAACAACCTAATAAAAAGATTCAAAAACTACAAATGACAAAGCCTTGGGGCAATGGATATCCTCTTCCGAACCTACTATCTATCCTTAAATCCACTACCTATTCACCACTTTAACTACTTGTCGTGAAGATAAATCTCCCATTCTTCTTTGATGGTAGTTTACGAGAGTGAATTCGACATCTCTCGTTAAATCACTAATGACCCATTTAGTCGTTCAAAGCCTAAAGGTATCCCATTAATGGCATTAAGTTCAAAGAATCAACAAGCTTGGTAACACTTATAAACACTACACCGTG
>JAULKK010304129.1:0-12360 GCA_032355705.1 Rubia peregrina
TAGTACGGGACAAATGAACTACAAGACTTAACAGGTTTCTTTATCTGCACCATATGTCTGGTCTACATCGTGAACTAGTACGAGTAAAAAATTATATTTAGAAGGTTTAGAAATGGTGACATTGACTGAGCTATGAAATCAGAAAGTCTCAATGGCAAGGAAAAGGATTTAGATAAGGAATCCCAAGCATTGGGAGCCATCATGAAGAAACCTTGATTGTATACTACATTTTCAAAACTGAAAGTTGAGTACTCCTTTAGCAACAAATAAATTTTGCACATTTTCTGGGGGTTCATTCTGGTAAGCTAGCTCTGCAGTATTGACAATCACATAAGCAAATAAATAGTGCATATATGTATTTGAAATGATTATTCTAACTAGGTGTAGCAACCTGATGTGTTTATGTGGGCTGGAAGTATGTTCAGACTTGTTCTTGGATTTCTTTCGGAGTATCATTGAATCAGTAAATTGATAAGAAAGAAGATCTTTAAAAAACAAACAAAAAATAATGTTACGATAACGGTGTTTTGTGACTTTTTTCATGAGGGATTTAGTGTTAGACTGTGAGTTTTCATTTAATTGTATAAAATGGTTGGGTTGGAACGGGAAGGTGTTTGCAAAAAAGTTTATCAAAAAAGGTTTAAACAACCAACTTGGCCTCTATTATCAGGTATTATAGTCAATTAGTTCAATTTGTAGCCTTGTTAGTATCAAATTTTTTATTGATTGAATCATATGTTATGGTATTTGAACTGAATCATATTGGATAGCTTGCATTGGCCGTTTTGTGGTAAGTTGAGTCACTTGAATGGTACCAATGACTTCTCGATAGACCTCATACAAATAATGTTTAACCAAGTGAAATACGCATTGAGAAGAAATAATAACTTCAAACAACCAACGAAAAATAATGTTATGGTAATGGTGTGTTGTGACTTGTTTTTTTCATGGGGGATTTATTTTTAGACTGTGAGTTTTTTTTATTCATATAAAAGGGTTTGGTTGGAACGGGGAGGTATTTGCGAAAATGTTTAGCTGAAAAAGTTGATACAACCATCTTGGCCTCTATTATCCAGTATTATAGTCGATTAGTTCAATTAGTAGGCTTGTTGGTAACAAATATTTTCTATACTGAATCATATACATGGTATCTGGACCGAATCATATTTGATAGCTTGGCAGCAGCCATTTTTGGGTAAGTTGAGTCATTTGAATGGTACCAATGGCTTCCCAATAGAAATGATACAAATAAGGTTGAATCATGTGCAATCAGCACAACACATGCAGTAAACTTTAGAGAGATTTTGTGATGTATCTATCTTGGATGATTCTTTTGCTACTGTGATATTTTTTACACTAGTTTACTCTACACTACCATAGCACAGGGTTGGTTTTGACAAAAACGAGGCCTTGGGAGAAATTTGAAAAATGGACCCCTCTATATATAAGATTTAAATGTAACATAATATTTTGGTAAACCCTAAAAAAATTACAAAAGCGGAGTTCTACCTCCATTTTTATTTGCAAACTCATCTATATTCTATACTATATGCTATAAGAATAACTCTTGGCCAAATGTAACCCTCACTCTTAGCCATGTCAGCTTTGCCAAGTGTCACTTCCACACTTATTCACGTCACTTTGTCAAGTGCACCTCTAAAGATTACCACGTATGACTATTTAATACTGCATTTATTCTCCACTTTAGCTTCCTTGATTAATACACTTACATATGTTATTCCATGCATCCAACTTTACAATTTCATTAATACACTTACATATGTTATTCCATGCATCCAACTTTACAATTTCATTCGGCTAATGCACTTCCTCACAAATGTTAAAGATCCACTTTTATATCTACCTTTATTTCTTAATTCCATTTATGTTCATCTTTAATTCGTTTATCACTAATTTGGTTTGGCTGATATACTCTCTCGCAAAGGTTTATCTGTCATACCTGCATTATGTAAGAAATAATAAGATTATACTACATCAAATTTAAAGCGGTAACTAAATTTGACCTATAAATCATGTTTAGTACCATATCTAATAATCTAATAATTAAAACTATTCTTTCTAGTACTAATTTATCCTTATTATTATGTTATCTTTAGTCTTCTGCATAAGAATTATTTATTACATAATATGGATATGCAGTATAATTTAAATATTTTTTAAAATTATAATTTTTTTTTTCTGAAAAATGTACTTACTTTTTTTTGTATTTTCTTTTAAAAGAGATACAATTTTATAAATTCATTAAAAAAATTATTCATTCATTATCAACTAACATTTCTTATTTTCATCACATAAGTTTTACTATGTAAAGTATTTTTATACAATAGTTAGTAATTTTCCACATAAAAAACATATGTGCTCCAAGAACCGAGTCAATTTTCTTCATTCAATGCATTATAATATTTATTTAATATATTCATTTAAATTATGCACTATGTGTAATTCTTATCTACATATGAGAATAAATGAATACTTATTAAAACTATAAATTATATTATATTTTAATGTTTCATTTAGAATCCGTACATCCAGATCCACATATGCCTATTCATGTGCACTTGAATAGCTTCACACAGTTTCGAGTGTAGAGTAAACATCACACTTCTTCTTCTTCATTGATCCATCATCACACAATGCTAGTTGAACCTCGCAAATACTTTTAGCTATTCTTACATAACTGTGCCAGCTGCTCACATAT
Source organism: Rubia peregrina (assembly GCA_032355705.1). NCBI lineage: Eukaryota > Viridiplantae > Streptophyta > Magnoliopsida > Gentianales > Rubiaceae > Rubia > Rubia peregrina. Next base: position 2,720 of record JAULKK010304129.1, read on the forward strand.
TTGTAAACGAAATCAATATATAACATCAAGCTACAATGAATCTTCAAGCCATAAAAATTAATTACAAAGCAGAATGTTCAATTTGAGAAAATGAGACTTTGATCCCATGCATGATACTCAACCAGTTTCAGATTGAATCGATAAGGGGAGAAAGAAAATGTTGGTACAAATTGAGATGAAAAATACAACATCACCTACTGGAAAAGGCAAAGAAGTACACACTTGACTTCATATTCAAACAAGGTTAGATCTTGAAATATGCGACCAAATCCAACGGCTTTGGCCTCCGAATGAAGCTGTTGAAATTGTTGGACGTCCTCTTCATCCTTAGCTGATAGTCGCATCATTCTCAACACTTAATCCTATTAAGTGAAAAAACAGACATATGAGTAAAGAAAGCAAAATACATAGTATGTGACAAATGAACTGCAAGATTTACCAAAATGGCTTCTTTATCTACACCATACAATTGGTCTACATCGTGAACTAGTACGAGTAAAAAATTACATATAGAAGGTTAAGAGATGGGGACATTGACTGAGCTTTGGAATTAGAAAGTCTCAAAGGTAGGGACAAGGATTTAGTAACGGAATCCCAAGCATTGGGAGCCATCATAAAGAAACCCTGATTGCATAGTGCATTTTCCAAACTGAAAGTTGGGTACTCTTTTAGCAACAAATAAAGTTTTTACATTTTCTGGGGGTCATTATGGTACACTAGCTCTGCAGCAATGACATCACATAAGCAAATAAATAGTGCATATATGTATTTGAAATGATTATTCTAACTAGGTGTTGCTGCCCGTTATTTTTATGCGGGCTGAAAGTGTGTTGGGACTTGTTCTTGATTTTTTTTCGAGCATAATTGAATTAGTACATTGACAAGAAAGAAAAACTTTCAACAACCAACAAAAACTAATGTCACGGTAACTGTGTGTTGTGACTTTTTTTCCCATAAGGGACTTATTGTTAGACTGTAAGTTTTTTAAAATTGTATAAAAGGGTTGGGTTGGAACGGGGAGGTGTTTACAAAAAAGTTTAGCGGGCGGAAAAGGTTCATACAACCATCTTAGCCTCTATTATCAGGTGTTATAGTCAATTAGTTCAATTCATAGCCTTGTTAGTAACAAATATTTTATGTACTGAATCATATGTTATGGGATCTGGACTGAATCATATTCGATAGCTTGCAGCCCCTATTTTCGGGGTAGGTTGAGTAACTTGAATGGTACCAATGTCTTTTTGATAGACCTCATACAAATAATGTTGAACCAAGTGAAATAAGCATAGCATATACAGTAAACTTTAGAGAGATTTTGTGATGTACCTGTCTCAGATGATTCTTTTGCTATTGTGATATTTTTATACTAATTTACTCTGCACTGCCTTAGTGTTGGTCTGGTTTGGACTAAAATGAGACCTCGGGCAAAATATAAAATGAGCCCTTTATGTATATAATATTTTCATTCTGGCAAACTTTACAATTACAAAAAATTAGTTTTACTTTACAATTCATTCGGCTAGTGTTCTAAACATCCACTTTTATATTTACCTTCATTTCTTAATTCATTTTATGTTCATCTTTTAATTCGTATATCACTAATTTGATCTTTCTTATATACTCTCTTGCAAATATTTATCTGTCATACCTGCATTATGTAGGAAATAATAAGAATAATCTTAAGAAAATTAACCCGGTAACGAAATTTAACCTATAAATCATGTTTAGTACTATATCTAATAACCTAATAATTCAAACAATTCATCCAAATAATAATTTATCCATATTATTATATAATATTTAGTCTTTTGTATAAGAATTGATTATTTTAATAATATGAATATGTAGTATAATTTTAATAGTTTATAGAATTATAATTTAATTTTCTCGGAAATCATGTCCTTACGTGTCTTTTTGCATCTCCTTTTAAAAGAGATACCTTTTTATAAATTAAGTTAAATAATTATTCAATCATTCATGCAGTAAACTTTAGAGAGATTTTGTGATGTATCTTTCTTGGATGATTCATTTTTCTACTATGATATTTTTTACACTAATTTACTCTAGATTTCCTTAGCACATGGCTGGTTTTGACAAAAATGGGGCCTTGGGAGAATTTTTTAAAATGGACCCTCTATATATAAAATTTAAATGAAACATAATATTTTGGTAAACCCTAAAACAATTACAAAAATGGGGTTCTACTTTCATTTTTATTTGCAAACTCGTCTATAATCTATACTCTGTACTTTAAGAACAACTGTTGGCCAAGTGTAACCCTCCACGTCAGCTTTGTCAAGGGTCACACTTATTCATGTCACTTTGTGAATTGTCACCACTAAAGATTACCATGTATGACTATTTAATGCCGCATTTATTATCATATTTACCTTCCTTGATTAACAAACTTACATATGTTATGCCATGCATCAAACTTTACAGTTTCATTTGGCTAATGCGCTTCCTCACAATTGTTTAACATCCACTTTTATATTTACCTTCATTTTAAATTCATTTTATGTTTATCTTTTATTCGTATTTGACTAATTTTGTTTGGCTGACTTTCTCTCCCGCAAAGGTTTATCTGTCCTACCTGCATTATGTCATAATTAATAAGATTATACTTAAGAAAATTTAATGCGGTAACTAAATTTGACGTATAAATCATGTTTAGTACCCTATCTAATAATCAATTACTCCCTCTGTTTTCTTTTTATTGGCACCATAGCTTTAGTTGCTTGGATTTAGGTGAGGAAAATGAGTGGATGAAATTGAATGTAGAAAGTAAAAAGTAGAATGAGTGGATGAAATTGAAGGAATCTTGCTAAAAATGGAAAGTGTGCCATTTAAAAGAAAACATCTCAATTAGGTAAGTGTGCTAATAAAAAGAAAATAGAGGGAGTATATTATAATCTAATAATTCAAACTATTCATCCAAATACTAATTTATCCATATTAATATGTTATCTTTAGTCTTCCGCATTAGAATTATTTATTAGAATAATATGAATATGTAGTATAATTTAAATAATTTATAAAATTATAATTTATTTTTCTCTGAAAACATGTCCTTACAATAATTTTGTATTTCCTTTTAAAAGAGATACAATTTTATAAATTCATTTTAAAAATATTCATTCATTATCAACTAACATTTCTTATTTTCGTCACATAATTTTTATGATGTAAATTATTTTCATACAATAGTTAATAATTTTCTTCATAAAAAACATATGTATGACAAGAACTGAGACAATTTTCTTTCATTCAATGCATTATAATATTGATTTAAATTATGCACCATGTGTAATTCTTATATATATGTGAGAATAGCTCAACACTTATTTAAACTATGAATTATATTAAATATTACATTTTTGTTTAGAATCTTTACATCCAGATCCACATATGCCAATTCTTGTGCACTTGGATAGCTTCCCTTGGTTTGGGGTGTGGAGTAAATATCTCCTTCTTCTTCTTCATTCATCCACCGCCACACAACACTAGTTGAAACTCGTATAGGCTTTTAGCTATTTTCAGAGAACTCTGCCAACTACTCACACATTTGTAAACTAAATCAATATATAACATGGAACTACAATGAATTCTCATGCCTTCAAAATTATTTACAAAGCAGAATGTTCAATTTGAGAAAATGAGCCTATGATCCCATGCATAATACTCAACCAGATTCGTAGTGGATCGATAAGGGGAGAAAGAAAATTCTGGTGCAAATTGAGAAGAAAAATACAACATCACCTACTTATAAAAGCAAAGACGTATACACTTGATTTCATCTTCAAAAAAGGTTAGACCTCAAAAAATGAGACCAAATCCAACATCTTTGGCCTCAGAATAAAGCTGTTGAAATTTTTGGACGTCATCTTCATCCTTAGCTGATAGTCGCATCATCCTCGATAATTAATCCTATTAAGTGCACAATCAGACATATGAGTAAAGAATACGTGGAAAATGAACTGTAAGACTTGCCAAAATGGCTTCTTTATCTGCACCATATATTTGGTCTACATCATGAACTAGTACGGGTAAAAAATTATAGTTAGAAGGTTTAGAGATGGGTTTATTGATAGAGGTATGGAATCTGAAAGTATCAAAGGCAAGGACAAGGATTTAGTTACGAAATCCCAAGCATTGGGAGCCATCATGAAAAAACCGTGATTGCATACTGCATTTTCCAAACTAAAAGTTGAGTACTCATTTAGCAAGAAATAAATTTTGCACATTTTTCAAGAGGATTCATTCTGGTAAGCTAGCTCCGTAAAAATGACAATAACATAAGCAAATAAATAGTGCATATATGTATTTGAAACGATTATTCTAACTATGTGCTGCAGCCTGATGTGTTTGTGTGGGCTGGTAGTATGTTGCGACTTGTTGCTGGATTTTTTTGGAGGATCACTGAATCACTACATTGAGAAGAAAGAATAACTTTAAACATCCAACAAAAAATAATGTTATTGTAACGGTGTGTTGTGACTTGTATTTTTTCCATGAGAGATTTAGTGTAAGACTGTGAGGTTTTTTAATTGTATGAAAGGGTTGGGTCGAAACCGGGAGGTGTTTGCAAAAACAATTAGCGGAAAAGGTTTATTCAACCATCTTGGCCTCTTTTATCAGGTATTATAATCAATTAGATCAATTCGTAGCCTTGTTAGTGACAAATATTTTCTGGACTGAATCATATGTTATGGGATCTGGACTGAGTCATATTTGATAGCTTGTGGCCATTTTTTGGGTAAGCTGAGTCACTTCAATGGTACCAATGGCTTCTCGATAGATCTCATACAAATAATGTTGAGCCAAGTGAAATAAGAATAGCACATGCAGTAAACTTTTATAGAGATTTTGTGATGTACCTTTCTCGGATAATTCTTCTGCTACTGTGATATTTTTTACACTAATTTACTCTACATTGCCTTAGTGTAGGGTCAATTTAGACTAAAATTAGGCCTTATGCAAAATATAAAAATGAGCCGTTAATGTATAAAATATTTACATCCTAGTAAATCCTAAAATAATTACAAAAAATGAGTTTTACTTGCATTTTTATTTGCAAAGTCTACTATAATCTTCATTATATACTAAAAGAACAACTTTTGTCCAAATGTTACCCTCACACTTAGCCATGTCAGTTTGTAAGTTCCACTTTCACATTTATCCATCCACGTCACTTTATCAAGTGTAACCTACAGAGATTACCATGTATGACTATTTAATGTTGCATTTATTCTCCTATTTACCTTCCTTGAGTAACATACTTACATATGTTATTCCAGGCATCCAACTTCACAATTTTATTTGGCTAATGTACTTCCTCACAAATGTTTAACATCCACTTTTATATTAACATTCATTTCTTAATTCATATTATGTTCATCTTTTAATTCGTATATCACTAATTTGATCTGGCTAATATACTCTCTTAAAAATATTTAACTGTCATACCTGCATTATGTATGAAATAATAAGATTAATATTATGGTTGGGTTTGAACGGGGAGGTGTTTGCAAAAAAAAATTAACTAAAAAGGCTGAAACAACCATCTTGGCTTGTATTATCAAGTATTATAGTCGACTAGTTCAATTTGTAGCCTTGTTATTAACAAATATTTTCTGGACTGAATCACATGTTATGGATTCTGGACTGAATCATATTCAATAGCTTGGCAGTGGCCGTTTTGGGGTAAGTTGAGTCATTTGAATGGTACCAATGGCTTCCCAACAGACATTATACAAATAAGGTTGAATAAAGTGCAATCATTAAGCACATACAACAAACTTTAGAGAGATTTTGTGATGTATCTTTCTTGGATGATTCTTTTGCTACTGTGATATTTTTTAAACTAATTTACTTTACACTGCCTTCGCACAGGGCTGGTTTTGACAAAAATGAGGCCTTGGGAGAAATTTTAAAAATGGACCCTCTATATATATAATTTAAATGTAATTAAATATTTTGGTAAACCGTAAAATAATTACAAAATTTGAGTTATACTTGAATTTTTATTTTCAAACTCGTCTATAATCTATACTGTATACTTTAAGAACATCTGGTGGCCAAATGTTACCCTCACCCTTAGCCATGTCAGCTTTGTCAAGTGTCACTTCCCCTCACTTTGTGAAGTGTCGCCTCTTAAGATTACCATATATGACTATTTAATGCTTCAGTTATTATCTTATTTACCTTCCTTGATTAATAAACTTACATACGTCATTCCATGCATCCAACTTTACAATTTCATTCGGCTAATGCGCTACCTCACAAATGTTTAACATCCACTTTTATATTTACCTTCATTTATTAACTCATTTTACGTTTATCTTTTATTTGTATATCACTAATTTGGTTTTACTGATATACTCTCTCGCAAAGGTTTATCTTTCCTACCTACATTATGTCAGAATTAATAAGACTATACTTAATCAAATATAAGAACCGAGTCAGTTTTCTTTCATTCAATGCATTATAATATTTATTTAATATATTCTTTTAAATTATGCACCATGTGTAATTCTTATATATATATATATATGTGAATAACTCAACACTTATTTAAACTATGAATTATATTAAATTATAAATTTTCGTTTAGAATCTGTACATCCAGATCCATATCTACAAATTTTTGGCACCATCCTCGTCTAGAACTAACATCACAGAGAACAACATCAAACTCACAAGTACATAGGGATTTGAAATGTTAGGTTTAGCATTAAAAGTTTATAACCATAACATTTCCAAAAAAAATCAGTCCTTCATGCATTCACCACTATGAAATCATCTAATAAAAATATCGAACACATATCGACAATTATCCAAGCATCATTATAGAATTTAACAATCATAGTCTCAATGATGTAGTTGGTACACCACAATCAACAAAGATAACTGTAAAGATGCAAGAATGATCATGTCTATCTATGTAAGATGATGGAGAAATGTGTTAAAGTGTGGTGGTTCTTAGGAGTTATTGATAGAGAAGAAGAAAAAATTGATTTAGTGTTCTGTGGCAGCTGTCACGATTGCGAAAACATCTTCGCGACTCGCAATGAGTCATTCGCGCTCGCGAGAAAGTGGTACTGGAAGTTGCAAAACCTCAAAATTCCTCTGATTTCTGTTGTGATTGCGACAGGACCATCGTGACTCGTGAACCTCTTGTCGGACTCACGACGAACTGGAACTGGGAGTTGTAAATTTTCCCATGTTCGTCGCGACTCGCAACAGACAGAGTATCCCAGCACTTAGAAGAATTTTTCTTACCAACTTTCCAAGATTTCTTCCCTTTCTAATAACTATCATTCCTTCATCTTATCCAACACAATGCACTTCCTCTTTTGCTACAAAATCATGGAAACACCGTGAAAATATCACGAAAAAATAAAGATAAATATAATGACAAAAACTAAAATAAAAACCAAATTTATTTCGTTGTCGGCATGACTTAGCTCAGTATATTTAAGGTTGTCAGCACGACCCCAATGTTATCCATATGGTGAAGGTTTGAACTTCACCATGAGCATCCAAAACTAGAGCGGTGGGGTTACAAAACTTTCAAGAGAAAGTCTTGTTGAGGTGGAGTTGGTTTTAAAGGAGTTGGGTGGTTAGGAGGCTTGTCATGGTCATTTTGATCCTCTCTTATCTCCTTCAAAACTTTCAAAAATGGTGGAGTCGGTTCACTGGGTGGGGGTAGGGGTGATGATGGAAATGGATGTAGCACAATCACCTCTTCCTCAACTTCTTTGCATTCAACCACCGATTCCTCATCCCTTTCAAACTCGAACTCATTTATCAAGGTGACCACCTTATCTTCGAGTTCGACTTGGGATGTATCTTCAGAATAATGAGCTTCCATTCGGATCACCACTTCCATCATTTTGCACACATGCCCCTCCAAAGCCTCGAGTCTTGAGGAAGTTTGAACTTCCCATTCCTCATTAATCTTGGCTAAATTGGTTAAGTTTCCTAATGTATCAATGATCTCCGCATTATTCAAACTATAACCTTCTTCTTGGGCTTAGTTTTGGGGGTAGAGTGGAAGGTGGTGGGGGATAGCTATATTGCTCGTAGGGTTGGTTTTCTGGTTCATTTTCATACCACATATCCGAATTAGGGGTGTTAAAAAAACCAGAAAACCGAACCGGTATTTAATTCGTTTACCGGTTAATTGGTTAATCGGTTAATATCGGTTATAGCTATCCGGTTAATCGGTTTTTTATCAGTTTTATGATTTGGTAATCGGTCTAACAGAATAACCGGTAAGTGATTTTATAATATAATAATTAATTAATTTCAATCCCAAAAATTAATTAATTAAACTTTGGGATATGATTACAAACCCAATAAGAAAAATTTAAATTACTAACCCAAATTAACTATTCTTTAAACTTTATATTATTGATCCATATATCTTTAAATAATAATTATGCCCAAAGCAAATAATTATGCAAACAAAAGTCGATGTAGCTTATAATTGTGCCCAACACTAATAATTATCGATGAGACACAATTTTAGTTTTAATTCAAAAAATTATTTAACTCATATGCAAACAATTATCCAATTTCTAAAAAAATTACCCTATATTCCAAGTTTTACGGTTCTAACTACTAATTAATATTAATATGAATTTATATATTTTATTTTTAATGAATGATATATATGATAATCAGTAATAACTGAAACTGAAACCGAACCAGTAAAACGGACAATATTATCGGTCGGTTATTCGGTTCCTTATACAATTTTAAAATCGGTAAAAATCGAAACCGATTAACCGACTAACCAACAAACCGGCTGGTTGAACACCCCTAGATATACCTAGCAAAATGAGCAGAAAGAACCCTTTTACAAAAAAAAGTTGGGAAGGATCAAGCTCAAATATTTTTTTTCTTAATGTTTTTACTCCCTCCGTCCAGGGAACTTGCACAAAATCATTTTTACCATCTTCAATAAATATATTTGACGGTAAATATATAACTACATACAATAACAATGAATAAAAAAATTATATTTATAAAATAGATTATATGTTATAACGAATCTAACAATATATATATATATATATATTCAAATATGTGGTTGAAGTAAGACAATTTAACTATCAAATAGGAAGTGTGCAGATTGAAACGAGTACAATTTTATTGCTATTTTTATTTAAGTTAACAGAATGTTTATAAAATGCTAAAAAGAGTAGAGGTCAGATGATTCCCTAATCCGGTGTCAGAGCAGCTCTCTCTGTTAGTGTCCCACATTGAAAGAATATTTACGGGGTAATCATTTTGTCTTTATTCATGCTCTTGGGTATAATATAAAGTAGTACAGAAGATCTAAATCAGACTAGAAAAGGAATTTCAATCTAATTACAATTAGAGATGATCATGGGTCTAGAACCCGACCCAGACCCATTGGGTCGGATATGGGTCTAAAAAATTGGACCCATCGGGTCCGGGTCTGGGTATGGGTTTTAAGATACGGGTCCGGGTCCGGGTCCGGGTCCGGGTCTAACATACTAAGACCCAGACCCAGACCCATATAAACCTAACTATATAATTTTATCCAAATTTCTAAATTACTTTCATATTCTCTTTGTATTTTTATTTCAAATTCAACAAATAATATGTAT
>JAULKK010304147.1:0-12360 GCA_032355705.1 Rubia peregrina
AGTTATTGATGATCAAACATGGTATGAGAAAGTTGACCAAAAAAATATGCCAAATCTGCTGGGACGGAGGGAGTATTGATGTCAATTCTTCATTATATAATCAATCATAAATTATAATAATTCTGTAATATGTTACAACTTTTAATTGTTTACTACATATAATCAATAAAAAATTGTTAAAATACATAACTTGAAATAACATAATGTTATATTTTTTTTATACATTCATAGAGTACTTCTTATAAAGATATGTACACATATTATTTACTTATCAGTTTTTACATGACAAAATGGTGTTTTAGACAGACTAACTGTTAAATGAGGATATTTTATAATCAGTGAGACTAATAATGCCATTTTATATTTACTTAATTTATTGCAATGAGATACATATAATTATGATAACCTTTTAAAATGAATCTCAACATATATAAATAATTAGTTCTTACATAATTTGAAATAAATAATAAAAATACACAAGTTTCATTGTATTCAATATGTGACGATTTATAACTATCTCATATTGTTTTCCTAAACTTTAAAATTTTAAATAAAGTTTTTTATTCTAAATTTAAACGTAAGACACAACATGTAAAAAAATACTTAATCCTAATACTCTAATGAACAACATAGCGCAACGCGCGATGGTACTCCGTTAGAAATTCAAATAATGTAATTAAAGGTTTGACACACAAATATTTGGGACTCGATTAGGCGGACCTAGGTAGTGATATTAAAAGATGAACATGAGATGAATTAAGTGAGGAAGGTGAATATGAAAGTGGATGTTAAACATTTGGGAGGAAACAAATCAGATGATTAAATTTAATAAATTGGAAACATGGAATAACAAATATAACTCCATTAATCAAGGAAGATATACATGTGAATATGTACAACATTAAATAGTCCTAATAGTAATCTTCAAAGGTGACATTTCCAAAGGGATGTTGTTACGTTTTGAAGTGACATGTGGTGAAGCTGACATGGCTCGTGTGAGGGTTAGATCAGGCCAACAATTCCTATTTCAGTATTTGGTATGGTTTTCATTAAATTAAAAATACACCATTTTTGTGGCAACTAAGTGCGACGAAAGCCAACAATAGCACATGCTCGGTATGATAAACAATTTTAAAAAAATTACATACTCAAATCTACGGTTGAAACTTAGCAATGTTCTCACTGTCAAATGGTAAAATTGCAGCTACATATAAAGTATGACAAACTATATTGAAGTTAAATTAGCATTTAACATTCCATAATATATAATACAATCAATTCCAACACTAAAATGGTGCGTGTCAGGTTTAACTAAACGAGTCACTCAATTAAACTAAATATGAATGAGATCTGCATTTGGTTAGCATTGAACTAATTTGAAATTATTCCTGGCAACATTCTATGATGTTGGATCCCTGCCGTCCAATTTCCTAAGGATGCATCCACACCCTAATGGTACAACCATTTCTCCTTTCCCAACGCAACAACTACATTCCTACTGCGAACTAGATAGCAGCAAAATCAGGGATATCCATTCGAGTGGCCTACGACATGACTGACCAGTGGACTGGCTGGGAAATATAATCATTTAACACAACTAACCAAGTCGGATTCATGACAACTAGGGTTCAATCTAAACATCCAAACAATCGATTGACCCTCCAACCAATTCTCATCAAACACCATCCACATCCACAACATATCACCTAATGAAGAAACTAAATATATTTAACCATTTCAAGGAGTTCAAATAAATGCAAGAGTGCAACTTAAACAATGAAATCCATGATCTCTCCAAACCTTACATATCTCATTGGATGATGGTTGCGTAAATCTAGATTAGTACACTAAATCCTACAAAAGTACAACCCATCAAAATGGGATTTCATGTGGATGAACATGACCAGGAACAGAGGGTTAAACAGTGCACCTTCCGCACCCAAAGTGGTTGAACGGCCGCAACAGTGATGTGTTCTCGGGGGATAAGATTCTGTGTCAGCCATCCGTGTGAGAGAGCCTTCTTTCTCGGAGACTCCAACCTTTTCCCTACGTGAGTCAACCTCTATCGAGAAAATTGGGAAAATGACTGTAGCTTATAGCAAGACTGAAGGTCCACCCACGTGAGGGTCCTCCATTGTGATCAAATTAGTAATTATCATCATCACTCCTAATTAATAAATATCACCCTATGCCCCATAGCTACGGTAGTTTGTACTCAAAATTAACCTAAGTCCTACAAATTTTAATAAATTTTCAATTTCAAAATAATATTAACATTCTCGGATTTTTTTATTAACTATATTAAAATGTAAATATTTGAGTACGTCTCTTGAAAGATGGTCTTTCCATAAGTGATGGGAAGAATAGTGTCTAAAGTAGAAATCAGAAGAAACCAAGATAAAAATTTTGGTTGCCATTAATTGACTCATAAACTTATAACTACGGAAAATTATGTAATAAATTTTAGTACTCCTACTTAAACATTTTACCTTTCTATAATTTTAATTCAACAACTTCTTCCCATTTGCATATACCAATGAAAAGATTTTCTACCCCAAAAATTTACCTAAACAATTCCCCCTAATTTTAGAGAATTTTTTGGATACAAAACATATGAATACAAAAAATGAAAATGTAAAAAGAAAAAGAAACAAGGAATGAAAGAAAAGCAAAACCTAATATAAAAAAACAAAAGTACTCCCTCTGTCCCACCATTATTTGCATATTTACTTTTGCAAAGTCAAATTTAAAAAACTTTGACTCTGAATATGAGTTAATATATTTGTAATAAATATATCATGTCAAATATTGTAAGATTCAACTTAACAAGTATTTTATAAATACTTTTATGTGAAATTATTTTTCACCGGATCTAGAGTTAGTGACGGTCAAACATGATCATTAAAGCACGTGAAAAAGTAAATATGCCAATACTGGTGAGATGGAGGGAGTAGCTATTTAAAGTTGGTACAGAACTCGCTAAAATGATCGGGTGCTTTTCCTCCTCAAATATTTTATCCGTACAGATGGAGAACTAGTGGAAATACTAAAAGCTTTATCGGAACACTGTTGGTGTAAATATATAATGGATTGTTTCATTCAAACCCTTAATTTCTATATTCTGAATAAAGAAGTCCACAACGTGTCTGTAGTACTTCCACCCAACGACTCAACTACGTGGTCAAATAAAGCGATGTGCAGCTACAGTACAAACGTGTTACCCAAAAAAAGCCCTCAATAAAAAAAGTCACATATTACAAAATAGAGAGTACATTTGAAGGTCAATAGCATTATGTCAAATCCTATCGGAGAAATTCAAACAATGAGGTTTACGGAAGAAAATAAATTTATTTCTGTAGTAATTAACAATGAGGGCATACATTGCTAATAATGTCATTCGGGATTACAACATTTTATATATCAGATCATGTTCAAATTTGGCGATTTTGTTATTTTACAGAGGATTAACGTACGTGTACGATGTCATGAACGCCGAATATAACTACAAGAAATACATCCCTAAACGAAGAATCCATGGCCGATGAACCAATCTTCCATATATATATATATACTGCATGCACCAAATCCTTACAGTTATCTACTATGTACGTGACAAACAGGTCCTGTTATGAGCCATGTATTGCACTGCTTGACAAAAATTATGTAAGCCCTTTGCGACTTCAGTCATTCGATTGCTATTCAAAATGAATGCCCTAAATTGTTACAACATCTTCAGTTTACGTCAATGAAATAATTAATGATAAAAATAATCCAGTTGTACGTTATGTCCCGCAAAACAATATTACCCGGAACTACAAACGGCGCTCCAGTAACAATTCACTCATTCTCTTTGTCTTTCATGGTTTCCCATGGATTTTGTTGCCATTTGATTACTTTATTTGTAAATGTAGTTTTATATTGCACTCGTTCTCGTACAGGATTTAGGGTTGAAAATAGTTCAGTCACAAATGAGTTAAATGTATTCGGGATTGAACATGAATTACAACCTAACCTCAAAAGATTATAGGAATGGTTTTCTCGAGTGTCGTAGCACTGAAGGGGTGTTCAAATCACCCACCCCACCCCACCCCACCTGTATTGAAAAGTTCCATTTGGATCGGATCGGGTCAATGACCCGTTCCGGTCAAATTTATTAGGTCGAAAAAAGTCGGGCCAAAATGGGTCAGATCGGAAATCAAAATATTAAAGATATTCTAGTGGAAATATTAAAGGAATATTTGTAAAAATATTGCTTCTGATTGAAATATCAAAGGTATTCTAACTAAGTAGGAAGTAAATAATTCCATTTCCAAATTTATTGAAGAATTTACACCTAAAAGAAATATAATATTTTGATTCTCAATTATATACAAACAAATTATCGTTTCACAAATGATTTTAATAACAACACATATTGAAAGTATTGAATAAATTAATTTTTTAAAAAAATTTACTATGATTTTGATCATTGTGGGTCGATATGGGTAGACTTCCTGGCTCGAATCGACCCCAACTGACCAAAGCTTTCGTTATTTTCACCCAACCCGAACCGACCTCCTTGACACTACTATTTCAGGTTCATTTTCTCCTAGACAGCTGACTCGACCAGACCCGTAGGTCGCATTACCAACCATAGCAACTTCTGGCTCACCTAACAAGGGATGTGTTCTTCCAATTATTCTCTGCATACCGTATCACTATTTAGGTTATTCTATCAGTGACACAGATTGTTCATATCAACAACACGTTTTTACAGAGAATCACATGCAAGACATTTCCATATATTTATTGATATTACAAGCTATCTTGGCCTTCATCCTACGTCGTCAACATCGTCACAAATTTATAATGTTTTTTGTATTCCGACTCTGAGATTAGTTGACCAAATGTTGATTGTTTAATTGCTGAAAATTCAATAGTGTTATCGATTTCTTCATATTACGAGTTACCATTCCTTATATTTTGAAGACAAATTCACTTAATATAATTCACACTCAAAAAGTATTTTGCCTACTATAAAATAAAAATGGAATAAAGTATAATATATAAAGTGAGAATGAAACTAATCTTCGTAGTTCGATTTACCATAATAATAGATTGAATATATCGGTATTTAATGAAACATGGTGTTTTTAACAAACCTTGCCACAGTTAAAGTGGAAATGCATAATTCGACATACTCTACTTGTTGGTATTCCATAAAAAATACCACGTTGTGTGCTTAACAAACCGTAACCATAAGTTCTTGTACCTAAGCAAATGTCACATGGCATGAGTCGTGTTCAGAAAGTTTGAAAAATATAGAGCAAGTAATTACGAAATACTTGCACAACACAAAAGTAAAACTTCTTCCCCAACATCGCATACACTCTGTTTCACAACTACATCAACCAGACCAGCCCACCCACTCCACTCCATTAGGGCCAGGTGACTGAACTACCACCCATTGTACCACCAGACCACATTAAGGCCCAAGCTGTTGACACCGTCTTACTCGGACCACCTATTGTATATGTACTATCAATATCATGGCCACCGTCTTGCCCAGACCACCTATTGTATATGTACTATCAATATCATGGCCACCGACGAGGCCAACTCACCAAAACCTATCTCACCTAGTGAGGGTAGGGGTAGGTGTAGGAGTGGGTCATCTTCCACCCAAAGGAACACCACTGGGATGGAGCCCAAAATGTCTTCTCCAGCAGGGACGAAACGTAGCTAGACACATGCAATCATTTGGCCGCTTGAACTGGTGGGTGCTTCCCAGCAAGAGTTCACCTCGGGAATGCAAAGGATGACATCCACAAGGTCCAGTCGCCGTAGCCACCATCGGCAATCTGACTGTCGTCCGGCCAACGTGATTTCTTTCCATTGAGTTCCCTGACCAACGTGATCTGGTAGCTTTCGTGTAAAATGTAGCACAACATTACAAAGCATAACTTATCTTGTATTCATTTTGAAAAATTATTACTGCTATTACAATTACAAAATTTGCACTTAACATATCCCCTACATGTGCAGGATGAAAATTTCATAACTATTGAGAACATCCTAACTCATTGGATGAGATTCCCACTCCTGACCAAAGTCAAGATCAACTAGACCTCTCTAGTACCCATCCGTATTGAATGTGACTTTCATAGCTACTCATCTCGCCTAGGTTCTAATAACAATTCTTCATTCATCGTGCACACAAACAGTTGTTCGTTCCTTTCCAAATGAGGAAACGGTACATCCTCCTGGCTGTCAACTTCAGCACCGGAATAGTGAAGTACTTCGACACCTTCTACCATATCGGCCAAGAGGATTGGGACACTTATGCAAAAGTTGTCGTAAGTTATCCTCAATTGTATAACCTTCGATTGTTCCTTCGCATCCGCTATTACAGTGTTTTTAGACTTGTCCATTTATTTGCGCCCGTTGTAAAGTGATGTATGATTACAAAAATAGAATCTGAATGCCTAAGAACAACTCCAATGGAATGGAAACTTACGATTAAGATCAACTATGTGATTCAAATTACGTGGATTATATTTTATGCACGAATATAATCTCTTTGCAAACTATATTTATCATTGATCGTTGTCATTACACCAAATGAATTATACATGTAAGCTATTTCGACTATCAACTAATGTCTCCCAATCTCTCAAATCACACGGCTCCTATGTTTGGTGCTTGCTGAAGCGCATTGGTGACACCCGAGCCAATGATTTCCTAGGGTTCAACTATGAAAGGATATTACCACACTGGTATTGGACCAATTTCAATACTGATTGCGGATTGACTATCATGCATTTGATGGATAACTTCGACGAAAGTTCTAGCAGCTTCAACAAACTAAGGTGGAATGAGGTAGGCATAGTTTTAGCAAAACTTTCATATCAATCTATTAGAATTTGTCATCTTCTTAATTGTTTCGCCTCCCTTGTAATCTCAGCAATATGGTCGAACCACAGTGAGGGTGAATTATGTCTTTCGTATAGTAAACTGCGAAGCGAACCTATGCCGCATGTCTGTCATCATGGATACTTCACGCAAAATCCTCAAGAAGTTAAAGGAACCACTGCAGGTCATTCCTTCCCCCTAGAGAGAACCAATCAACTAGCGGAACTACCATTTCATCAAAGACCTTTCCCTAACCGATTTCATATGTACTCACTTCCTTACTAGCCGAACAATGACTTGCTACGTTAATTACTAATCTGCGATAACTTTTCATAAACTATAACTCCCTAGTGATTGCATAGACTACGAGGATGCACAATTTATTCTTGTCCACCACTTTAATGTATCAGAGCACATACTCTGTCTAAGTTTCTTAAAAATCACCCAGGAAATTAATTACCAACCATTACATATGTCAACAAACATTCACCATGACACGCTTTTACCATATACATTTTCATGCCTGCAAAAACCACCGACCCACTCATTGAATCAACATCATCCACCATTCCGGTTTCAATTAGCTTTCCATGACTGAAAATAGACATATGGCATCGGTGGCCAAGAAATCCCTTCATAAATATTATAAAACGGCATGCATTCAAGCAGAGTCATAATTTTACACAAGGTTTTCACACCATGAACATTAATTCCAGATTGCCTAGAAATTTTTTCTTCATCTCCGAACAACATAACCTACTGCAATGAACTTATTCAATGCCACTACCTCTGACATGAAATTTCTGTTAGTTAGATAGGGAGTCAATTTAGCCTCTTCTTTCCATAGTATGAACATAAAATGGAGACCTGGAATTAGTTACCTTGTATTTCATTTAAAAGTTAAACACGATAGTCGGTGAACTACGTGGGGGACACTCATGTAGTTTCTTTCACAGTCATATTTTAGGCAACATAGACATACAATTAAAATCTGCTTCTCCATTGGTTGTACAATGCATATAGCGTTTGTGCCCATTGTTCCAAAAGTTAGGGAAACTGGTTGACATCCCCCGCTCATCCTCCAAGACCTCATTAAATATGTTAAAATATTAAAATTGTGCGGCATATTATTTGGTAGAATAGTATATTAAAAGGGTTCCTGGCAAATATTTAAGACAGCTCCACTAATTGGTGTTAACATGTTCAAGTGTGATGGTTTTTTCCGGTCATCATTCAGCCATGCCTTATTCACTTAATTAACTGAACCCTTCCAATCCCGTAAACAAAATACCATGTGCGGAAACCAAACAATTTGACTCATAAAATAAGCCCTCCAAGAATGCAGCCCAAGTATAGATCTGATTCAGCCTATCTACTCCCCCATCCCCCACTAATATTACATGCAAATATTCCAACAAGAGAAAACAACGAAAACCATTTCATTTGGGATCAGTATTATCAACAACCATTTACACGATCAATGGCACAAAACATTCTTTCATTACACAATCAGTACGATTCATATAGCAGCTACGACTCTTCCGATTACATGTTCCACTATATCCATGAAAATATGAAGCCAGTCATGAAAACTACCGGAGGACCTCAACATTAGCCGCCACAACAACAACTGATGCACGTACCATCCGCTTCACCTTGCCAAAGAACATCATAACATGCCTTGGGAAGGTTTGCACCAGTGCACAAAAGCATTAAATTTTTAACGGCAAAAGTAGAACATAAATTAAAATCTCCACAACACTTCCAGCACTATACAGGGGCGTGTTTCAGACATGAACATGCACCGACTACATTCAGTGCCTTAAACAGCCATACCTTCATATTGACCGCACTAAGCTTCCAACTATGCAAGTAAGCTTCATCATAATTATCTTAGCTACATCTCGAAGAAAAAGGCACGTGAACATGCAAGAAATTGAACATCCAAATTGCACCAGAAATCTCAAATTTAACCCAAAATGTACATGAACTTCAATGTACCAGGCCTACCTTCTAACAATTGCTAGGGCAGGCACACGATGAGTACACATTCACAAGTTCTCAACATTTCTTGAACCATATAAAAGTAGGTACAAGTAACTTCCCAAAGCATGTTTCTTGTAAGAAAACATAGTAAGTAGAAGCATTTCAAGGATTACATTCAGCATCACGGTCCATATCTAAGTTAAACCAATAAAGCAAATGGATAAACACTGAGAAATGATGCAGAATCTTTGGAAAACCATTTCAAAATAATAGTAGCTGGTGACCGTGTATTAGGATATTGACAGAAAAACAATTGGCTCCCTACATCTACAAATAACTCGCAAAAACCAACTGATTCCCTAGATTTAGTCATTTTTTGCAAGTCAAGTTTTTTCTCCGACAAACACAATCTAGAACCAAACTTACCAACAAACATCAACAACCTTCATTAACAAAGCACCTACAACAAGATCAGATCAGTTACTATGTTGGCTTAAAAAAACATGCTAAAGCAAGTTCAGTTGCTGTACAGAGCACCTACAACAACCTAAGGCTTGATAAAAAAAACTATAAATCCATAAGTCATACATAATAACGATTCATGAGACATTAGTTCGAAACCAACAGAATAAATGCAAACTGAAATCTAAGATTTCAGTTTGCCGAACAACAGGCTGAAACACCCAAAATGTGATAATTGCTACAAGATCAACATTTTACTTTGAAAGTTTGAAATACAAACCAAATCAAGCCTTCCAGCTTTGGCCCATTATCTCTTCTTGATCAACCCATTCAAGGGCTCTGCCTCCCACATCTTCCTCCTCCTTCTTGCATTTAGACACAACTTCAATACATTCCCTTCGTAATTCCTGTACATCAGGCATGCTTACCACTTTCTCACATCGCACAGAGATCAAATTATTATGCTTTAGAGGCAAGGTAACCGACATACTCTCACTCATGCTCTCGGGAGGTGCTTCAACTGGGTGAGAGAAGCAATTGCAATGTCGCTTATTGTGGCCCTTGGAAATAAAGAGCTCACATACCCGCTTCTTTGGATTCTTACAAACTAGCTTCTTCGGATTCTCTTGAAGTCCCGTGCTCAACCTCATAGTTCAGGGGAAATTCTTCTCCTTGCAGAAATGGGTTTACCAACCATGCCTTTAATGGGAGAAAACTCAACCCTTTGAAGTTCCACTTTTTTTTAAAACTGTGAAAGGCCATAATTACATCCTGCCACCGATTCAGTTTACCCCAATGAAATGACTTCTCAGAGGCACACCTCTCCCAATAACACACCCCATAGAATAGCGTGCTTCGTCACTAATTCCAACTGCCTCCGGAGACCAACTGACGGATATGCCTACACTTCAGGACCATTATTTATTTTCCCCCCTCCAACATGGGGCCCAGATTTCCATTCTGAAATCAAGCGCATCAAGAAACGATCGCCATAGATGTGGTCGGCCGATGATTAGTTCAACGGAGCGAATGATCGTCGGAGATGTGGTCGCCCGTTGATTAGTTCGTCGGGCATTTCCACTAGAGGCGAAAGCTATGGGAAGCTGGAAGTGTTGCGAGTGAGGAGAGAGAGAAATCCAATCGCGGGAGAACAACTAGTGAAGTCCATGAGGTGGGGCTACATTCAGCGTGTGCGAGTGCCCAGTTAGGAAGGGCCACGTGAGGGGGGGGGTGGACGAGCCAGGGGGTGTCTTTATAAGTCTCCGTTTAAACAAGAGAAAATTTGGATTGCAAAAAAGGAGAGAATGACACTATCTGAAGAGAAATGATGGAGAAGAATATATGACATAAGAGAATCATGTGAGGGTTGAAAATAAGTTGATGATAAATGGGGAAAAGAAGGAAATGAAAGGAAACGATGAAGAAAGGAGACACATAAACCAATCATTGTAATAAAATGTGAAATAGGTCGTGTCTGTTTAGCAACTTATGAAACAATCATTCCTTTCCGCAATTTTATGAAAATATGATCTTTCCCTAGACTTTCTTAAATATAGAATTGGGCATCACCTCACATGTTGAGGGTGTTTGGTGAATAATTATTTTAGCTAACTTTTGACTCGTACCTTTTTATTCGATCAAACAAGTTAAGAAGTAGTGTTTGACAATAGACTTTTTTTTACTAGATGAAAGACTAGTTGCTCTACTAAAGTTTAAAAGTTGATGGAGATAGTTTTTTATATGAACTGTGACCTTTTAGTTTCAATTACTATTTTTTGTGTTAAACAATGAATAACCAACAACCATTACCAAACATAAATTAAAGTAAACCTATAAACTAAAACCGCCTCTAAAATAATAAATCAAATTAGCTATAACAGTAACATTAAACCACCAACATCAAACAACTACCAACTTGTTGCAAGACATAATTATTTAATGACATTATTACTCCCTCCGTTTATCTATTTGTGGCATTATAGGTATATGTGCTTGAATTTATGTGAAGAAAATGAGTGGATGAATTTGAATGTAGAAAGTAAAAAGTAGAATGAATGGATGAAATTGAAATAATCCTGCCAAAAATGGAAAGTGTGCAATTTTTTTTATAAAAAATCTAATAAGGTGAGTGTGCCACAAATAGAGACACGGGGGAGTATTTTATTATGATGATCTGGGCACATATAAATATATTTTTATGTTTCGTTGGGAATCTTTTTCCTTTACCCTCACGAACGCCATGTGAATTAATATTACCGAAAAAAGAAATATGACAGTAATGCTATTAGGGGTGATAAAATAAATATGTAATCCACTGGTTAAGCGAGTTGCCTGTTTTTAAAATTCGAGTGAGTATGAGTAATATGGGTAATAGATCAAATGGGTAATGGAACAAATGGGTAACGTGTCAAATGAGACATTTGAAAAATATGGGTAAGGCGGGTTGAATTTGTGGGTTGAACATGGGTTTCGATATGTGGGTGAAAACTTGCAGATTTACTCATTAGTTGGTATATAAACTCATATGATTTTATATATGAGTTTAAACTCTCAAATTTGTCCACTTTCAACCCATCGATTTAGTGGTTTTTGACCCACAGATTGAGCGGTTTTCAACTTGACCCATTTTTAAATTGATCCATTTTTATTTGTCATAAAATGAATTGAAAGGAGTCATACTCATATTTCTTACTTACCAATATTATCTAACATGTATTCGACTTGTTCTCACATTTACCACCCAATCTCCAAAACCTATACACACTTTGTTATTTAAGTTCAGCAGAAATTAATTTGATAAAATTTAGCTTCGATTAGTTACATTATATCAATTTTTAATGACAAAATCTTGTGCGAGACCATCTCGCTGTGAAATCGGGGGTTAATTAATAAATAATAGATACTTAATTTATGATGGGGTATTAATTATAATTTTCAAAGTTTTTAGGGATTGAATTTTAAATAATATAAATCTGACCCTACCTAACTATTCATCATCTCTTCGTCTGCCTCATTCTTTCG
>JAULKK010304158.1:0-22487 GCA_032355705.1 Rubia peregrina
ATCCAATTAAACTGATCCTAATTATTCTAAGTTTCTTACTATTCCGAAATAACATAAATAATATCTATATATAACTAATTAACTAGAGAAAAAGTAACCAAATCCAAAAGTAATTAGTTAAATCAATCCTAATTATACTAAGTTTCTAACTATATTCCAAAACTATATAAATCATATCTATATATAAAAAATAACTGATTAATTAAGAAAAAAAGAAAGAGGTATGGATTTATTTGTAAAATTTATAAATTTTGTGGGTGTTTTATGTAATTTTTTGAAAAAAGTAGTGTGGCAAAACTATAAATATTTTCAAAACTTAAGGTGTAAAAAGAAAAAGAAAAAAAGTGGGTGGCAATTGCCACCCACGGTAGAACACTATCTCCGCCTCTGGAGATATGGAAGTTTGCGTTGGTAAATCCGAGAAGAAATGTTTCGTCCAGGTTGTATTTGATGGTAGAATATATCAATTCCTATTTCAATGGGATTGGATTAGAATTATGGCACTCCTCCGTCCCTGGTCAAATTGCACAGAATGTTTTTCACGCTCATCAAGAAACTTATCTAACCGTTAATATGTTTAACTACGTCAAATAACGGCAAATAAAAAGTTACTTTTGAGACGAATTCAACAATATCATATATGATAATATTATTGCTTATATATCAACTCAAATATGCGGTCAACGTTTGATAGAGAATAGTGTCAAATAGTAAGTGTGTAGTTTGAGCTAGGACGAAGGGAGTATTAGAATTGATATGGAAATTCGTCACAATATCTTTCGGATTTATATAAAAAGATATAAAAAGAACTTTCGCTGAACGATGAAAACAAATAAGCAAGCCTTTTATTTATATTTCTTTTCACTTGCATCGTCACAAACACACATTACTAGAGTGGTAATAAATTGGAGCCGATGATCTAAGTAGAATACATCACATATTCCACACATTATTCTTTATATATAGAGAAATACAAATAGTAAACCTAGTTCCTCAGGCCTTCTTGAAGAAAACTCTGAATGGTTTCTCACCAAGAGTAAGACGTCTGACTCCTCCTTGGTCGAAGTAAATGGAAACATCCCCGCAAACCGGTTTGCAAAAGTCGCACACACCAGGGCAAAACACTAGTTTATAATTGGATTCAAATTCTTCAATCTTAAACCAGTTGCTTAAGGTTTCAAATCCAGGGTTTCCTTGGACTCCATCGGTCTCAATCACGTACTTCCCTATTTCTTCAGCAAAAGCAAGCTTCCACACATTTGAATTAATACAGATGGTTACAGCATCTTTAAACTGGATGTTTAGATCAGTGGAAACCCTGATCACTCCTTTTTTGGGGTTAACCGGCGTGAAAACTACAGGGCTTCCGCGGTCAACTTCTTGGCCCTCCTGGATAACGGTAAGAGGGCAGATTTGAGTGGTGTTGACTGGCTTACCAAGAGTAACGCCGCCTCCGGAACCTCGTACTAGAGGCAGAATGTAGTATGGCGTTCCTGAACGGAGCTCCTTTCCGTCGATATCGCGCACAGGATTCGGCTGCTCGGCAGCTAAACATAAGACGGAGTTTAGCAGAAGAAATGAAATGGCCAACATTGTTTTTGCCATTGTGGCTATGTAACTTGTATGTATGAATGCAATTGAAATGTGGTGGGAATAATGCAAATGCCAACCATTGTGATATGGTATATATAGCAGATCAAGTTGGATAAGAGCTATTGACTATTGGGAGGCTACCTACACAACTTCTGCACTTGCACGAAATTAAGTTGGCGCGCATCTGGATTTCTTGAGACGAGAAAAGTCATGTTTTGTGTACAGTACGATTTAATTCACGCATGACGCATCCGTTGGTGGTCAACTTACGGTTATATTAATAGTTTTGTTTAGAGGTGTTGATTTGGGTTGATGGAATTAAATCAGATTAATATTATTTTACTTCATAAATTTTATACTGAGTAACTGATAGACTGACCGAGTTATTTTATAATTGATGTAACTAAATTGTAATTTAATACTTATTTTTATTTACTGCAACGAGATTTTTATAACTTTAAAATATATTAAATTATATTGTAATGTATTAATAATTATAATTATCCCTAAAAAAATTTAAAATGAAGATTTTCATCATTTGTCTAACTTTTAATTAGTCTAAAAAAAGAAATTTTCTATAAATTAATATATCATTTTGTAGTAATCTTATTTTTTATAAACAACAAAATAAAACCGTCAAATTAGTCGAGTTGGATAGGTCGAATTGCCTCGTTAGTTTATGCCCTCGAATAAGAAACTGATGGCACTAATTTAGTCGGATGGATATTATTTTAAATTGATTTCAAAACACATCCACGCGTTGAACCAGAGAGTTTTATGGATTCACGTCATCTTTATTTTCTGTATCTAAATGTCAACTATAATACAAGCAAGTACGGTACATACTACGTACGCAAGGTCGGCAATACATTTTTTGTGTGGCGTGAAGGATTTTTTTTTGTAAAGTCGTGTTTTATCTTGTTAGCATGTAAATATGGAATTGTTATGTTGTAACATTAAAGAATGAAGGTTTGAGAGATATGAAAGTTTGCGTTGGTAAATCAAAGAAGAAATGATTCGTCCATGTTTATTTGATTGAAAAATATATCAATTTCTATATTTATGAGATTGAATTAGAATTATGGTACTCCCTCTGTCCCAGGTCAAATTTCACAGAATCTTTTTCACGCTAATCAAGAAACTCATGTAACCGTTAATATGTTTAACTACGTATAATAACGGCAAATAAAAAATTACTTTTGAAACGAATTCAACAATATCACATATGATAGTATTAATGCTTATATATCTACTCAAATATGCGGTCAAAGTTTGATAGAAAATAGTGCCAAATAGTAAGTGTGTAGTTTGAGCTAGGACGGAGGGAGTATTAGAATTGATATGGAAATTCAGCTATGGTGAAGATATGAACGAAATATTCTAATTCTTTATTTCAAGGATCGGATTTGGGAGTTTCTATCTCCAAGAGATTTGATTGTTATCATAATATTTTGTGGACATAGAATTCCATTCGCACAAGAAACTTGAGATGTGTGACCTGCTTATATACGTGGACATTCTGGCTGAGTTACTTACAGATTTAATTGAAGAAAATCTACATCTAGATATTCATATATTCAGAGTATTCGAGAGCATATAGTTGTGTTCCAACATGATAAAAACTCTTTGATCAAAGTTCAGAATCATATGCCTTAATTCCTTGGGAGTAGGAGATCCAGCGTCGATGAGTATCAAGATAAGAGGGAGTTTGATCAAGGCGGATCGGTAGCAAGAGGAGCTTGCAAAATCCACTCATTGTAATTAGAAAAGATAAGTATAGTTTTATGGTGTGCATTGTACTATCTCTTTCTCATTAGTGGATTTATTCTGAACTGGGCCAGACCCTACAGATGTAGGTGGTTTTCACCGAACTGCTTAACCAAGTCCGTGTGTTCTTGTTTTGCATTCTTCAACATACTTGATTAGATAATCGATGTTGGAACATAGTTGATATAATTGACAAATTTAGGTAAACCCAAATTTCTTTTTTTTCTTCTTCTAAGAATGACCTCGTATAACGTTTAATATTAATGATGTGTCTCGAACTCACCAGAAAAACTCCTTGAACTCCTTGATCACAGCCTTCGAGATTCTCAGTTGAAATCGGCACGAAAACAAGCCCTGGGAAGTTCCAGGGAAAAAGTTTCGATGTCTAAGTCAGTATAACTATCCCAAATACAGTGTAAAATACTTTATGACTGTAAATCATATCACTACCTTGTATTTCTACCTTTTTTTAGATATGATATGCAGTAATTGGGGTTAATTATACCTAATATTGTTATTGGGCAGAAGTAGGCTCAAGAATCCAATAAATTAGTTTGGCTTACCAAATTACAATTTCCATAGGTTCAATAAGCTATTTGGACTGATTAAAATCAGACCATCATCAAGAATCCCCAGAAAACTAAAACCTCCTCGAGGCTATGGAGATTTGAGATGATAACTCGAAAACCTAAATCCGTGAATACCAGTGAACTATGGATCAATAAATCGAATCATATTAAAATTCTTCGTGCCAGGAAATTATCTTTGAGCCTCGAGGTGACATTTGGTTTTCTTACTCTTTATTCTTATTTTTTGGCAGAATTTAAAAAGACGCGAGTCTCCTCTAGTTATACCAAAGGGCGCTTGAACAACGGTTTTTTCTCTAAAAGGCGTGAACCGTTTCACTCCTTGTCAAAAATTTTAGTTTCCCAAAATAATAATTATTTTCGCCACCATTTCAAACTTATTAATTGTCACTTGTTCAATCCCTTCTCATTTTACTTGCATGTCATCTGAAGAAAGCTATTAGCGCACTAGTCTTTCTCACTTCACTGTCATCTCAACCACCTTATTTTCTTTATAAAGTAATTCTTATCACCTCATTCATCTTCTTTTTTACCTGTTTTCCCCAATATTGTCTAATGGACATGAATACTCCGGTGTCTAATGAGGAATATGCGGAGAGGGGATTTGTTGATGATGTTGGGTTAGAGAGTGAGGAGGTTAGTTTGCCTGATAGGTCAGATTTTGGTTCTGGATCAGGGGAGTCAGAGAATTCCTATAGGGATTTTGATATAATAGGAACTGGCGAGATTGGCCGTACTGATTATAATCCTGGTGGGATTCTGATCACTGATATGCCCCTCAAGGGCTATCCAAATGTCTGGCCCACTGGCAAAAGAAAGCCACTTATACAGAGGTCACCCGTCACCGGAAAAATTGAAACTCCATGTTCCGGTACATGAGGAAAGAGATTCCTCAATAATTCCCTTAAGGAGGAAGAGAACTGTCCAACAACGAGAATCTCCCAAAGCCTGTACCCCAAAAACCGATGAAGCCAAGAGAGAGGAAACATCTTTCAGCCAGCCCCCAACTATCGAGGGGTTGAATTAGGTTTCAAATTTTTGTGCCACCATTCTGCTTGGCCAAATGATTCCTCCTAATGTAAATCTATAACCTTTAGGGTTAGATGTGACTCCCGAGAACCCATCAGCTAGTCGATCAGTTGTCTACACCAAACATCTTCAAGTAGGACTTTGTTTCCCCTTTCCACCCTTATTATCGAAGATTCTTAGAGAATTCAAGGTCCGTCCTACCTAGGTTCATTCGAATTTGATAGTGACCATTATGATGTTCATGACTGGGTGCAATGAACTCAAAATCAAGCCTAAGTATAGGCTACTCTGTTTGATGCACAACGTAACACATAGTGGCAGATCGACAAATAACATTATCACGTTCGCTACTAGGAAAAGGGAGCAGAAAACTTCCTCCCCTCCTTCCCATTCATCATGGTAGAAAGATAAAAAAAAAGAGGGGCATTACCTTCGACTGCAAGATGTACAAGGTCCCTGAATGGAATCCAAAGGTGACAGTAGAAACCTCGAAGAGAAAGAGATACATTTCCCCCAGTGATATCGAAGATGATAGGAATCGCCTTCTGGAGACACCCATTGAGTACAACACTTTCCTCAATTCCAATGAGAAAATTGGTGGTTTTATCTGGTCACCTGAGGTTTATTGCAGATATGTTTATTAAAAAATAAAGAGTAAAAGACTGGCAAGGCTACACCATTCAACCTTCGAAGAGATCGAAGAAAAATCTGATGGGAGCAAGAAACGGAGAAAATTAGTTAAGGAAGGAGACAAAATTCAACAACTTCCTGACTCGATCACTCGAGAACCCCCTCTCGAATCAGTTCCAGAAAATCCCTAACCTCCGGAGACCTCTGAAAGTGTTTTAACTAATAAAGTTTATTTCTTATCAAACTAGTAAGGTTCATTTTTGCGATGATTTTCCTCCTTTCTGTTTAACACATTATTATTTTTAGTTTCTAATGGGTCTCAGTAAAGCTTTGATGTTGGAACGATCTAAAAAAGTCAACCCCAACAATCTTCCAGCCATTACCAATCCTTATCCGGCTACGTTGAACCCTCATCCACAGGGTAAAGAAACTCGAGAGACTTAGGTCTCTAAAGACAAGTTGAAGCGAAAAGGAACTGACGAGCCCCTCTCAAAAGAATTTTCCAAAAAGGGAAGAAACAACCAAACAACTTCCAAGACCACTATTCCTCAAGAATCCTCGAACATTCTGATGCCCAATATGACAACCTCAAATGACTTGATGAAGGACCCCGAGGTTTGTTCATATCTTGAACTTTTTAGTTCATTTTCCACGTTTAGACCCATTTTAAAAATATTTTTCCTATATGAATTAGGTGTCCCAATATTTTATCCTCTATCCTATCGGTACTATGTACCAAACAAAGAGAAACTCATAACAAAGAACTCTCCAGCCTTCGAGATGAGGTTCAACAAAAAAGCTCCAAGATGACTGAGATGAAGAAAGAACTTGAAGAAGCTCAGGAAAAGAGAAAGAACCCAAATCAAGAGTAGGAAAAAGCTCGAAAGAACATAGAAGCACAGAACAGGAAGCTCACCCTAAAAGAGGAGGATTTAAAGAAGGCTAAAGCGGATCTACATAAGGTTAGGGATCCTAAAGCTCAAGTTTCTTTGCTCGAGGCTTTCAAAGACAAATTGCTGAAGACTCCTGAGTTTTATGACTTCTTCTTTGACCTCCTTGATACAGCTTCAGATTTGGTTTGCCACTCCTTGATCAAGGATGCAGTGTTACCCTCAGTGTCCGAGCATCTTCCAACTGAGAAGGTCAAACATATAAAGTCTTTTTAACCCTGACGCTGGTGACATTCTGGATAAGAAATGGGAGGAAGGTATCAAAGATGGGAGCCTCCATACTGACTTCCTGGATTTCTTGAAGTCCTCGAAGCGATATTCTACCACTGAAGAGGTTCGTGCCCTCCCCATCGAAGGTATGGTCCCTAAATAAGTTACTAAAACCCATAATCATCAGACATCTAAAGTTGAATCAGCCAAGGGAAACACTGAAACAAGATTAACAAAACTAGGGTAGGATAAAATGTACCATTCGCCCTCGTGGCCCCCTTATGTATATTTTTTTACTATCTGTGAAAAGTTACTTCGGTTCCCTCCTCTTTAATCGATGTTATCTTTTTGTCTTCGTAGTATAACACCTTGAATAGAGATTTCCAAGAGGCTTGTCAAAAGATTTCTGAGACCCAAAAAGAGTTAAACAACACTCGAGAGGAACATATGAAAATAATGTTAGATCTAGTCCAGTGGAACAAAGAATTATATTCCTGGCGCGATAGCAGGCACCCCTCGATATAAAGGATTCTTAAAGACCTCACTGACAAGGATACATAATTAAATTCATGGAAATATGGGACACATACTTTACTAAAGGAATTTGAAGTAAGGAAATATAATGGGGCCATCACCCTCGAAATAGTTAATAACTGCGATCCGGTCGAGAGGAGTTATCAAGATATGATTCATCAGATAATGTGTTGATTCGGGTCTCTCTCTCGATGTCTTGTTGATGCTAACAGACTACCGCTTATTGAAGCTCGACTTAGTCTCAGTTAAACCGAAACTTACAAGCTCAAGGCCCAGCTCAAGGAAGTTGTGCAGTTACATGAGGTGGATTTGAACGATATTAACCGGTTAGACGAAGCTTTAGCGGAAAAGACAAACGTTGTAGAAAGAAATTCCTCACTATTTGAATCTTTGGCCACCAAAAATTCTCTTCCGGTTGAATAGAATGAAGATCTTCACACTAATCTTAAAGTTTATATTGAGTGTTTTCAAGCCCATAGATTGTTTCATGTTGTCATTCACTCGTAGCTGCTGAAAAATGTTCCCGAGTTCCTCCAGAGAGCAGCTGACAACTGGATTATTAATCGTAAAGTGTACTCTGAGTGAACTTCCCTTCAGAAGATTGCGATTGAATCCATATTAGAGTGGTTAAGAGAATTTTCAAAGATATACTACCGTCCAGGAGCCTCAAGGAAGTCAGCTTCGAATAATCGAAGGTTACAAAGAAGGCACAATCCTCTAACACTAACGAAGGAAAGAAAAAGACCTCTAGCAATAAAAGAAAATATCCTAGAATTGAGCATTTTCAATTGAAGAACTTAGAGGATGACAATGAACCAAGTGTGAAATCTAGAAGATCCAAGCGTTCATGTTCAAAAGATACAATCGATCCTTCTGAGTACCCCGAAGAGGAGCAACAACGCGATTTTTGTTGTGCAGTCGGGATTAAAATAGAAGACGTTGAGCTATTAGAAGAGAATTTAGGAAAATTAGTTCCCTAGAGGCTTTAGCCGTAGGACGATTTTTTATATTTCATGTATAAAAGTTACAATACTTATAATTTTCTATTCGAGTTTTGAGAACATTGATTTTTTCCTATGCAATTATCAGTTAATAATAATAAAAAGAGTATGTCTCTTGAAAGACGGTCTTTCCATAAGACATGGAAAAACCAAGGTTTAAAGTGAAAATTAGAAGAAATAAAATTAAAATTTGCGAGTTGCAAGAATCGGGTTATAAAATTTACAAGTACTACACATTGCATAATAAAATTTTAATGTTGTAACTAAGACCTTACCTTTTATTATTCTAAATAAACCCAGTCTTTCCATAAGCCTATGGAAATACGGTCTTTCCCAAGACTTTGCCTAAAAAAATTGTATTATGCAATCTTGTTAGACACAATGTTTTGACATACGTCATATAACCTGAATTCTAGATGCATTGTTTTGTTATACATCGTATATTTTCAAAAATGCAGCATTTTGACATACATCGTATATTTTCAAAAGATGCAGTGTTTCAACATAGATCATACATTTTCCAAGGATGTAACATTTTAGCATACATCGTATATTTTCAAAAGATCCAGTGTTTTTACTTATATAAATTTTTTCCAAGGATGCAGCATTTTAACATACATCGTATATTTTCAAAGGATGCAACGTTTCAACATACATCGTGCAAACCTAGCCCTCAGTGCAGCTTCTACATACACCAAGGCCTAGCTCTCTAGAGATAGTGATACTTCCGAAAATTAACAACATTCCATTACCTTGGGATTTGATTCCCATCTATGTCTTCGAGGGTATAGCTGCCTACAGGATATACTTCGACCACCTTGTATGGTCTTTCTCAATTTGTTTCCAACTTTCCATCATATTTCTGCCGACTCTTCTCATTTTTTTCTCATAACAAGATCTAATGGACAGTTGCACCTTTCAAACCATTCGATCATAAAAATGTTTAACTTTCTCCTTCACATTGGCTTCATGTAAAGATGCTAATTCCCGCTTATCTTTCACCAAATCAAGATCCACACGACGATTATTTTCATTTCCTTCCTCAGAAACCGTTATTACATTTGTACTTGGTATTCCAATTTTAACAGGGATCACAACTTCACACCCATAAACTAAACCATACGGTGTTTTTCTAATAGCAGACGATTGAGTTGTTTGATAAGCCCATAAAACACTTGGCAGCTCATGTATCACATTCCGTTGTATTTTATACTTCTCACACCATTCCGATGTATTTTATACTCCTCACACCATTCCGATGTCACATTCCGATGTCACAATCCGTTGTATTTTATAATCCTCACACCATTTTTTTGAAAGGATCGTGAACAAACTGCGTCCCATTGTCTGTGATTGTGGTTTTGGGGATGCCAAAACGACAAATAATATTTTTCCAACAAAAGAAAATTACCAATTTTCCTTTCATATTTGTCAAAGGTTCCGTCTCCATCTATTTAGTGAAATAATCAATAACCAAGATGAGATATCTGAACTGCCGTGGAGCTTCTAGAAATGGCCCAACAAAATCAATCCCCCATTTGTCAAACGGCCACGAATTGTGAATGTTCATCATCTCCTCCAGAGGAATATTAACAAATGATACATATTTCTTACATTGATGGCAAGCTTGAATGTGCCTATTAGAATCATCGAACATCATGGGCCAATAATATCCTGCTCGAATGAGCTTCCTTGCCACAGATCTAGCCCCCTGATGGCTTCCACATATTTCTTCATGAACTTCTCTGATTAAATAATCTACCTCAAACGGAGTAACACAACGAAGAAAGGATTGAAGATAACCTCATTGGTATAAAATTCCATGATGCAACACATAACTCAGAGTTTTCAATTTGATTTTCCTCATTTCAACAACATCTTCTTGTAGATTTCCCTCTCGAAGATAATTGATAATGGGCATCATCCATGAATCTTCCTCCTCAATGTTCAGTATCTCTTCCACCTCGAAACTTCGCCATCCACCGTCTCCATCATTAGATATTTTTGCAGTCGAACCCCCAGATTTCAAGAAGCAAGCTTACTTAAAGCATCTGCCTTATGATTCCATTCCCTTGGCACTTGCGTTAGAGTATATGTTCGAAACCCATTCAGTAGGGATTATAGTATCTTCATTTATTGCTACAAGTTTCGTTCTCTGTCCTTTAACTTGCTCTAAATTTTCTACCTTGAGCTCTTTAACCAGCCGAGGGCTAGTGATCAAAGCCTCATACTCAGCTTCATTGTTCATAGCTTTATACTCAAAATGCAGAGCATATGGGTAATCTGCACCTTCGGGACTAGTAAGCAATATTCCTGCTTCACTACCCCCCAAATGAGAAGAGCCATCGACATATAACTTCCAAACCTTCTCGCCACTTTGATCTTCCTCCAATTCTATGGGCTTTGTAGTTTCCACAGTGAAGTATACAAGGGTTTGTCCTTTAATCGCAGTTCTAGGCTTAAATCGTATGCCATGTTCTCCCAAATCCACTACTCATTTGATTATCCTACCTGAAACTTCCAGCTTCAATAGTATCTTCCGAATCCGATGATTGGTAAGAACCACTATGGCATGCCCCTGGAAGTAGGGTCGCAACCTTCGTGATGTACGAATCAAAGGCAGATTAACCTTTTGAGGGTTGTATACCTGGTTTCTGATCCTTGTAAGGCCCTGCTCACGAAGTATACCGGATGTTGATGCCTTCCTTTTTCCTTCACCAATACTGCAATAACAGCCAAAAAGGAGACACAAATATGTAAAGATACAAAACCTCACTCCTTTCTGGCTTCATAAGCATTGGTAACCTTCAAATATGTTCTTTGAGATCCATGAACGCCTTCTCACACTTTTCAGTCCACTCGAACTTCTTTGCTCTTATTAACACATTGAAGAAAGGCAAATGTTTTTCCTCCCCCTTAGATAAAAATCAGGCTAAAGCTGCCAGAGACCCAGTCAATTTTTAAACCTCATTCAATGTTTGTGGCGACCTCATGTTCATCAAAGCCTCAACCTTCTGAAGGTTAACATCAATGCCCCTTTCAGACATTATGAACCCCAAGAACTTTCCTATCCTTACTCCAATCACACATTTAGCTGGGTTGATTTTTAAGTTTTATTGTCGCATTGTCTCAAATGTTTCTTTCAAATTCTCCAGGAACTGCTCCTGACTTATGCTCTTCACAACCATATCCTCATATTTCTGCCAATTTTCTTTTAAAATAATTTATCTACCAATAGCTGATAATCTGCACCTGCATTCTTAAGGCCAAATGACATATTCTAGTAGCAAAATGTCCCTACATCCGTAATGAATGAAGTTTTCTCTTTATCTTCTTCAGCTATCAATATTTTATGATACCCTTTATAGGCATCGAAGAAAGCCAACACCTGATACCCAACTATAGCTTTTACTAATCAATAAAATCAATACATATCCTCCATGTAACATCAAGCTTTGGAACCATCACCGGATTGGCCAACCATTCAGAATATTACACCTCTTCAATAACATCGGCTTTAAGTAACTTGTCAACTTCCATCTCGATAGCCTCTGCTCTCTCCGGAGCAAACACTCTCCTCTTTTGCTTTACATGCCTTTTCTTGGGATCAATGTTCAACCTATGCACTACCAATTTCGGAGAAACTCCTTTAAGGTTAGAAATGCTCCACGAAAATACATAATAATACTCATCAAGCAAAATATTCAACTTCTCCTTTACATCTTCCGAAATTAACTTTCCAACAGCTAATGTGCCTAGGCCTTGAATTGCTATATGTTCTTTATCAGCAGAAACAACTTCCCCATGTAATGAGGCCATCTTTCTCTCACCTTTCACTGATGTAAAATTAAAAAAATTGCCACCGCGTGATTTCCTCGAGTGGATGCTATTCCTTTCTTCGTGGGGGGGGATTCATCATTAAATGATACGGGGACCATATAGATCGAGCCTGGAACATCCACGGTCGGACAAGAATCACATTATACTGTGAATAAGAATCGACAATTGCAAACATACAACTTATTGTGACTCATTTTCTCCATCAATTACCCATACCAGCAAAGTGATTTCCCCCAACGGAAACACGGCTTTACCCGTGGATCATGATGACGGCGAAGCAGACCTTTTCAGATTATTACAGCTTATGTCCAACTGATCAAAACAGTGTACAAAAATTACTTCAACACAACTTCCATCATCTACAAATAGTCACTTAATCAGAGAATTCCCCATGATGGCTGAGATAACCATAGGATCTTTATGCGGTGTCTGATTAGAGCCTGCATCATCTTCCAAAAATTTTATGGTCTCGTCTACTCCTAATCGCTTGTAGGATCATGGCACGAGTCAGTCTTTATGATTGTGTTCAAGGATCTTTCACCAAAAACACCATTAATAACATAGATCACCATATGAATCACTGGATTTTCCTCCTTCCTGGTTCCTTGATTCCCACTGGGTTGATTACGAGATCCATCAACTTGTCTTCCATGACTCATATCTTGAGACCTATTATCACTCATACCTCCATTGTTTGGCTGACCCATTCGATAGTGCTTCCAAGTCCTTTGATAATTTCTTGGCCTCAAATGCTCTCCTTGATCTCCATACGGGGTTCCTGAACCTTGGAATAGACCTTCCCACCACACCTCTCAATCTCTATCTTCAAATGATTACAATCATCAGTGGCATGCCCATAATCCTTATGATGTTAACAATACATGTTCGATGCTCTCCTAGCTTCTACATCTTTTTTCGATTCCCTCATGGGCGGTGGTGGCCTAAACAAACCTCGATGGAACCTTTCCATGGCGTATACCTTTCAAAGTTTGGAATGATTGTTTCAACATGCCTCTTGTCAAGGTTAGCATTAGTACTTACTTGCTTTTCAATCAAACTCTCTTTCTTCCTTTTGGCAGCTTCCTCAACCTTGGAATATTGCTCCACTACCTCTTGAAGCTTTTGCAAGGTTCAAAGGGTATCAGTACTTAAGTTTTTGTACAAATTCACACCCCGCATCCCCAGCAGACCCCTGGATCACCTCATTTTCCGTGGCCTCTGTTACTCCCAAACTTTCATCCACATACCGATGGTAGAAGGCTTCTGTAGTCTCCTCTGACCTCTGCTTTGTCTTGTACAACTCTAGCAGAGTTTTTGTGAACTTCTTGTTCTGTGCATAATGAATAAAAAAAGTCTCACCGAAATATCTGTAAGAATCCAAAGGCCCCCTTGGAAATTTGTTGAACCATTCATGTGTCTTACCTTGAAGGTAACTCCCCACCAACTTACATATCAACTTTTTCTTAAAATTCCTTGAATTAATTTGACTTAAGAATGTTTTAATGAACTTTCACAAATCCAAATCTCCACTATAGGTAGGAAGTCCTTTGGGAGGTTTTATATCCACTGGCTATCGAACAAAAGTTATCAATGAACTAAACGGGGAACCTGGTGCTTGCCCAATTGGCCCAATCAATCTATCCAACTCTCTACTTAATGAATATCTGGCATCTCCTACTATCCCTTGTGTATCCCTTGACAGGTTTAATATGCGATGGATTTCTCCATAAGGCACTTGATATATGGGTAGAGATCTCGTATAACCGAGATGTGCCTATAACCCCATGACTCTCGAGTACTGGGGAAGCTGTCCATAAAGGCCATGAAATTCCTGGATAATGATGGGATTTTTTAATCCAACAATACCACACCCCTGAATCCCCAAAGAAGGCATCATTCCATATACAACTTCAAATCCCAGAAAAGCAGTCGTTGGGACTATCGACATCGAAGGGGGCATTGAACACACATCGTCCCCTAAAAATGATCTGGAAATGAGGGTTGACGTTGTGGCTGAGGTACCTCCCTTACGTGTTCGAGATAAAGGAATGCAACTCAGGTCGAGATACCAGCCTCCCCGGCACTTTGGTAGTCACCAGAGGCGCTACATCCTTCGAGATACCAGTAGATACCAAAGAAGGAATGACATGATATCTTGATGCCTTTAACATTTGTGCTACCTGTGCTAAATCTAGCTATGAACCAGCCACTGCCTTGCCTCGATTCACTTGGACAATCCGTTCATACACCTTTACAGAAGAGTCATTGGAAAATTCTGTAAAATGTCCATTTTTTCTCCATATGAACCAGCAAGCACGTTGTGCACATGACTCATGTTTCCAGCATAGTGCTCCATATTTACCTCTGAATTCCTTAAAGACCCTGCCACAGTGGTTTGAGGCACTTCAAAAGGCTCCGGATATAATCCAACTGACATTTTCCCTTTCTCATGCTCACGAATTGAGGCTTTCACTACCTCAAGCTCGACTATTGAGACTTGCAACAATTCTCGTTCAACATTCTACGACGTCGAAGGATTAACAATTCACTCATTTTCAGGTACAGGGACTGCATCTCGTCACCCACTCCCGTTCCCTTCAATCTCAACCTCTTACTCCTTCGAGTAGTAATTTAAGTGGACATAAACCAATAATCTCAAAGCTGACCTATCGGGTCCCACTTGACTTGCCAATTGATGCGTCTCGAACTCACTAGAACTACTCCTCGAACTCCTTGTCACAACCTTTGAGATCCTCAGTTGAAATCTGCACAAGAACAAGCCCTGGGGAGTCCCAGGGAAAAGGCTCTGATGCCCAAGTCAGCATAACTGTCCCAAATACTATCTAAAAATACAGAATGACTGTAAATCATACCACTACCTTGTATTTATACCTGGTTTTGTCGTTGATTTACAATAAGTAGGGTTAATTACACCTAATATTGTTATTGGACTGAAATAGGCCCAACAAACCAATACATTACTTGGGCTTACCAAATTAAAATTTCCTTATGTTCAATAAGCTATTTGGACTGATTAAATCAGACAATCGTCAATTAAAAAGTACTCACTCCGTCTCACTATTAAGTTCCTAATTTGACTTTCTGAAGTCAAACTAAACAAATTTCAACCATTTAATTCTCTTAATATATATGTAAGATTATTATCATATGATATGTTTTTAGATTCATCATAGCATACATTTTCAAACTTTTAGTTTTCCATAATTTTTTACATACACAAAAAATATATTAATGTTTAAAAATTGATGCAGTTGACTCCTACAAGTCAAATTAGGAAATTTAAAGTGGGACGGAGGGAGTATGTTTTTATGAAAAATAAGGCCCTTAACTCGGTGGAGTACTATACTTTTTTCATAACTCCATTTTCTTCAAAACTGTCTTACAGTAAGATAATTAAGCACAAATTATTAATAGTTGAAACGTTAAATAAGAGTTTGTCAAATTTCAAGGTTAGAGTAAAACTAATTTTTGTTCATGGTCAAATTTAAACAATGCTCCTAAAATTACACTACTACTAACTAAGACTAATGTAACGCTTTGAAAGTCGTACTTTATGTGCTAATACTAGTACTATATATGTTGAATCTATTGCAACACTTTTACAAGTATTAACTTAGGTGATGTTGCATTAGTTCTAACGCAACACTTTTCAAAATTTAGGCAATACTTTTCAAAAGTTTAAATGATACTTCAGAAACTATTGTAACATATTAATAAGTGTTGTAAGAAAAATGATATGATACTCTAATTTGTAGTAGTGTTAGGGACTAAATTGCAATTGCACAAATATGAGAACTAGCCTAGAACCCTCGCCGTCTTCACCGCCGTCGATCCAGCGCCATCTTCGTCATGTCACCAAAATCGATGACAAAAATGCCAATTCAAGATGCTTGGTTTCCACCATCGCCGTCTGACAACGAAAACGTTTAGTTTCACGGACTTGGATTTTCCACCCTCGTTGTCTTCACAGCCGCAATTTCACCATCGATTTCAAGAACCCTCATCGTCTACGCAGCATCGTCAGAGCCTTCCGTAATTTCAGCGTTAGAGAAGATTCACGATGCTACTCAGTGGCAGGACCATGAGCTCTGGCAAGGTGGTGGATGCCGGCGACGTCGGTCGGCGGCGAATTGGCGGGGCGGTGGGCGGTGACGGTAGCTCACGGCGGGCTGTGAAGTGCGAAAGCCGAAAGAAAAGAATGAGGTACAGGAACACACACGGCTGATGAAATGTCCAACTACCATTTAGGGTTTGGGTTGGACTTGGGCTGATTGGGCTTCAGCCCAATCGGCCCTATTTTTTTTTTGCTCGTCCGCAAATCAAAACGACGTCGTTTAACTTATCAAAACGACATCGTTTTGATGCGTTAGGAAACAAAAAAAGAGAGAAAACAACGTTGTCTTCTCCGGCGTCCTTCAACAGCGTTCACCGACGTTCTTCCGCCGTTTATGAAGGTGGTAGAAACCATGGATTCCGGCGGTCCTTAGCACTAATTTCCGGGCCGCCAGAACCTAGGGGTGGTGCCAGCACCCCTCGCCATCCCCTGGTTCCGCCCCTGATGCTACTTATGGTTTTCACGGTCACTACTCGATTTTTCAGCGACTAATTCAATTTTCAGGCGATCCAGATCCGTGTTGAAATTGGATTGCACAAATTGGGGTTACAATTCGGGTTGTTGCACTTCTTTTTTGGTTTGACTATTTGGGTCTTGATTTGAGTTGGCCTATTATTAAAAACTCATGTCCAAATAATAACACTTCAAATTAAAATCAATATTTTATAAATATCAATTAAATTAAATGTTTAAACATTAAATAAAATAATAAAAATACACATCAAACTAAAATAATTAAACATCTAATAATTTTTTTACAATACATCAAATAGTTAAACATCAAAATAAAACACTATAAATAAAAGAAATTAAATTTATATAATTAAATATCAAATAAAATTTAAACACAAAGTCTTATTTTAGACCGACTAACCTTTTGACGAGGTCATTTTATAATTGATGTATTTAATGAGGTATTTTGATGTTTGTTTTTATTTATTGCAACGAGATTCTTATAACTTTGAAAAACTTTTAAAATGTATCGCAATGTATAAATAATTATAAATTGACCTTAAAAGTTATTGGACTGAGGTTTTTCATGATTAGTCTAACTGTTAGTCGGTCTAACAGGAATTTTTTTTAAAATTAAAATTTAAACCAAATAAATGCATTCAAAATGATCAAATTAAAATCGTTAAACATCAAATAAAAATACTAAAATGTAAAAGTGATTTAAAAAAACACCAAATGATGCGGGGGACTCCTTATGAGTAGTGATAGTTCTCAGAATTAGCTCGCGAGTCCTGTACATTTGAGAACCTGTAAAAAGGTCCCCGGGGAGAAAAAACCTCTGATGCTCAAGGTAGTGTCGTTTTCTTTTTGTATTTCAAGGGTAGAAGTCACTTACCTTTTCTGGCATTCTCCATATTTATTTATAGAGCCTTTAGTCACGTGACCGTGGCTTGCGTGTTATGAGCATCTCTCCTAGATCGTGGCTTAGCAGAGGATATCGGGGTGAGTGGGGCTTCTCCACCCTTTCCAGATTGGTTACTTCTTGGTGAAGCGATGTGGATAGTCTACAGGGATTTAGCGAGCCAATTTAAGTGGGGTATCTCCTTTACTGGGGTCACGTAAGTCGTGTATATATCATAAGCCCCAACTGCGAAGTCATAATGGGCAAAGTACGAAGATGCTATTGTAGGCGAATTGAGCAATGTATTTTTTTTTGGCTCTAAGGGTATGTTGGTTGAAAGACAAAATATACATTGCTTTGGTTTGTGAAAAACAAATAGCATGTAGGGTGCAAAGCTGAGCATGACTTCGTGGTTATTGGAGAGTGTGTGTATATAATAATTTTAGTTCTATCCCTACTCTATCATGTGTCAAAAACACATGCATATTCTTCATTTTAATATAATATAAATGCATTATAATGTGTGACAATATTATATATATATATATTTAATAGTTAAATTTAGATCCAAAATTACTTATTACAACACTTTAGACCTATAATAACATCGGAAAAAGTCAGACGTTGACAAAATGTTGGGATAAAAAAAGTATTAATATGTGTAATTTCACAACACTTTTGCGTGTTAACACAATACATTTTTCTAGTACATTTTTCTATTAGTGGTCATTTATATTAGAGTCCGTCTCCTGCGAGACCTTCTTATGGTAAGACCAAGGGTATATTACAAATAAAACAAATATGAAATAATAGCTTCCTAAATGTTGTGGTCAGTGTTACAATATTTATTTTTTGGGGTTAATATTAAAATATTTGTAGAAGTTCAGGGACCTGTATGCAAATAGTCAAAAAATGAAAAACTTCATCTTCCCCATCGAGATCGTCATCGCTCCTTCACTGATTCACCATAGGAGATACCGCTGGCTCGCACATCGGATTCGACGCTGGAAATCTTCGTGGATTTCGCCACTGGATTTTGCTAGGGATTACTTGATTTTAGATTCCGGTGATACCATCTTGAGTTCAAAACCGATGAATCCATGCCATCGGAGATGGATTTGACGCAACCAAAGATGCTAATTCGATGCATCGAGGCGACAATCGAAGGGGCGTTAAAGTCTAGAAATCGTCGGTGGTAATCAGAGGGTTTTTCTGGAGGTCGATTCGCCGTCGTGAAGTTCAGAGGTCGAACTCCTCCAGCGTCGCTTAGGAAATCGTCGTTCCAGAAGAATCCCATCGCGTGAAGGAGGAAGTCATCGATGAAGTCGCTGGCGTGAATTGAGCAACCGATGGGTAGGTTTGGTGGTGGTGTTTTACCGGCGTTAGGTGGTGTTTTTCCGGCGTTAGGTGGTGGTGTTTTACCGGAGTTAGGTGGTGTTTCCTCCAGCGTCGCTGACGTGTATTTTTAGTATTATCATTTGATGATTTTACCGGGTTTACTTTTGGGTAATTTAGTAATTTTTGGGTTGAAATTAGGTTAACTTGCTTTGGGCTGGTTATTTGGATCTTGTTTTATGTTAAGCCTGATTCTTTAATGTTCATACCTTAAAATATAATTCATTAAATTAAAATAGTAAAACATCAAAATAAATATTGAAAATTTGTAGAAATTAAATAAAAATAATAAAATAAAATAAATTGAATGGAATAAACATAAATTTAGTACATTAAAATACACATCAAATTAAAATAGTTAAACATCAAATAAAAAAATTATAATAACAAGAAATTAAAATAGTTGAACATCAAATGATAATACTAAAAATACACGTCAAAATAAAAATAGTTGAAACATCAAATAAAAACACTAAAATATACATCAAAGAGAATCGTTAAAACATCAAACTAAAATAGTTAGACATCAAACTAAAACAATAAAATACACATGAATTTTAAAACATCAAAGTGTGTAACATAATGCGACACTAATTTTTTTTAAAACATGAATTCTACAAATTAAAAATTATTTCACGCTATTGAAACATCAAAGATACACTAAATAATTGGGAAAAAAGAAACATCTATATCAATTTTTAAAAGGACGCGCTGAAAAATTAACACATCAAAGTAGAAATTGAAAAAATAAAAGTTAAGATATTAAAATATCACTAACTA
The DNA here is from genome assembly GCA_032355705.1 of Rubia peregrina. Lineage (NCBI taxonomy): Eukaryota > Viridiplantae > Streptophyta > Magnoliopsida > Gentianales > Rubiaceae > Rubia > Rubia peregrina. The sequence continues at coordinate 19,806 of JAULKK010304158.1, forward strand.
ATGTCAACATGTATAAAGTGTCAAAAAATTAACATGCAAACATGAGATTTACAATAAAACATTAAAACATAACTTTAAAGCACATGATTTTAGTGAAAACGGGTTTTATGAAAAAATATAACAAGTTTTGGTTGAAACATCAAGTACTGAAAATGAAACATCAAGTCTAATAGTAAAAACCTGTGCATTGGGTGGAAATGAGGAAAAAAATTGATTCGCAAATTTCTCCGACCCGGATCTTGACCCGCGAGATTCTTATGACACGGAATATTAATTCCCCAATTATTTACGCCCAGTACACCAAAAAATGATATTTGCACCTAGATCCCTCTTTCCTCTCCCAAACTTTCCTAAATTATATTTGGAACCCCATCTCTAATTAAACTTCATAATATTGCACATTAATCCTTGGTCTCGCTGTGAAACGGTCTCACACAAGACTTTGTCTTTACATTAATATCTACGGATATTTGATAGTGTAGTGTTTTCCAGAAATTTTTGTTGTCTCTTAGAAGATGTCATGTAATGTTAGAAAGTGAATCAGTGATTCATGTCTAATTTCAACTTGATTTATGAACGAAATAGTGTCTTTTATGTTCGAATAAATTAACTTCGAAATTCCCAAGTGAGTCCTAGGTCCAGTATGTTTATTAACACATGGTCCAATTTCAGTTTCAATATCAGAACCCATGCAACCGATCGTACTTCCAAAAGAGTCACGGGTCTGGTTAATGTTTATTGCCATATGGTCCAATTTCAGTTTTGATATCGGAACCTATGCCACTGATAGTACTTCCAATTTGGAACCAATAGAACTGAAACAAGTTCCGAATTCAGAGCTTGTTCCAACAGGCTGTACGACACTTGAGACTTTCGAGTTCGAAACCTAACAGATGTGGTGCCTCCAGAAAATCAAAGGCGGAAAAACCATCCATTGATTAATTGCCATTAAAGACAGTTTCGAGAACCGCCTTTTGATCACAGATGATCAAAGGTGCAACCAGAGAAGTAACATATAAAATGATTTCTCTAGAACGGTAAACCACCTTTAATGCTCCCTCCCTCCACTAGTATTGTTTATATGTCAAATTCTAGTACACCCACGGGTGTACCCCAGCAATTGAGACGTTGATTTGTTGGTCCAATGTCCCAGGTTCGAATCTCGGCAGCGGTAGTGTGGGGATCTCCCTGAGCTGGCACCAGGCCCACATGCGGCCCACGGGCTGAGGCAGGGGTCCCTTGTGCGAAACGAGGGCGGACGGATCCTGACGCTGGGCTACCATGACTTTACCTCTCACATCAAGGTCTGTGGTGTCGGACAGATAGGAGCGCTGCGAGCGAGCGTTATCGCCTTTTGGTCCAATAAAATTAGGCCAGGCCCTTTAGTTAGAGTTTTCTCCCACAGATTTGAGCTGTCCTCCATTTGAGCTAACGCGTGTGGAGATAAAATTAAATCCCAATGCTCCCTCTCCCTCAGTAATGATGTCGAACCCTCCCGTTCCCCACTTTAATTCCAAGTTCCCTCTCCCTCAATAATAACGCTCCATTCTTATCATCTCTCTCTTAGAATCAAAATGCTCTATTCTTAGACCATGTACAATGGTGAGACTTAATTGAGACACATCTTGTAGTTTCAGTTAATTAAATATGCAACATCTCTCTTCCACCTCAGCAATTGAGACAACAACTAAATCACTCCATTCCCCCTCACCCCCACAGTGGTTGAGACCACTTTGAGACAACTCCATGGACCCCACTTGATTCTCTTTATCCTACTCATTATTTTTACCTTTAATATTTCATTCAAATAAATTTACCTAACAAAATAAATTAAAATGTGAAATTCAATAATATTTTTATAATTTTTGAAATTAATTTCATTTCTAAAAAATCAATATTTTAAATTAATTTTAAATTTTCAAAATTATTTTATGAACCAAAATTAAAAAGGACCATATTTTTTTAAAAGAATGTAATTTCAAAATTTAAAAAGAATCAAAATTAAATTTAGATTTCAATAAATAAAAAATCAGATTTTTTTGAAATTTTATTCATTTTTTCCGAAACAAATGGAACAAGGAAAAGAAACAAAAAACAAAAAAAAAGAGCAAAAAAGCAATGCACAAAAAAGGAGCTGGTCATTTTTTACCAAAACTTTGGGAAGACCCTGACGGGGGCAGAGCACGTGGAGTGGTGTCAGATTTGGGTTTGTCTCAGTAACAAGGCCAATGGCCAGGGTCTCAATTTTTTGAGACCCAACTGAGATTCCCAGTGTAAAATTTAATTGTTTCAGTTCTGTCTCAATTTTTAATTGAGATCCTATTGAGACCTCCAATGTACATGCTCTAAATATGTTTAATGGTTTTAATAGCTGGCCCTACGTCCCATCATGTAACCGACAGCTCAATAATTAACGAAAGCTTCCTAAAAGTAATTAATGAAAAAACCTCAACTTTTCCCAAAAGGAGACCATCTGAAATTGATACTCCCTCCGTTCAAGCGTTCAAGGTTAAATTACGTAACAATTATTATTACGATATTCGAGAAATATATTTTTAACTATTAATATCTTTATTTACGTATAATAATGACAAATTAAAAATTAATATTTGAAAACTATTTGTTACGATGAATTGAACAATATCATATATGATAATATTATTATTTATATATCTATTCAAA
>JAULKK010304159.1:0-12360 GCA_032355705.1 Rubia peregrina
TACACACACACACACACGTTACACACATCTTCACAAACACACACACACACACACACACACTTCACACACACTCACAAACATTTCACACACACACACACATTCACAAACATTTCACACACACTTCACACAAACTTACACAGATATTTACACACACACACACACACTTCACTCACATACACACAACACAAACACATACTTCACACACTTCACACAAACGCGCACACATATTTACACACATACACACACTATATTTACACACTTACATACAAAGATAAATCTTTATGCACAAACCATCTTTACACACACACAACATACACCATCTTCACACACATACATCACACACTTCACATAAACTTATACACACATACATTACACACTTCACATAAACTTACACACACACATTTACACACACACACACACCAAATTTACACATAGAGGCAAATATTTACACAAAAACTATCTTTACACACAACATATACCATCTTCACACACATACACACTTCACACAAACGTACACACATGCGCACCATATTTACACACACTTCACATACTTCACCCACACACACTTCACATACTTCACCCACATACACACAACACAACCACATACATCACACTTCATACAAACTTACACACATATTTACACACACATCATATTTACACACTTACACACAGAGAAACCATCTTTACACACAAACCATCTTTACACACACACCATACACCATCTTCACACGCACACAATAAACACACTTTTCACACACATGCATTTCAGACACACAAAAACACTTCACAAACACACACCCTTCACACACAGAGTTCTAGATTATTATGCTCGCCATAAAATATTATGGAGGATTTGAATGCTATTGGTCAGTCTCTTCTTGATGATCAAAAGGTTTTGTGCTTTCTTTGGGGATTGAATTCTACCTTCACCAAGTTTGAACTTCTCAGATGAACATTAATCCTCCTTCATATTTGCTCGATGTGGCAAAAAACTCATTCGCATAAGTTTTCATTATTGAGTTGCACTACACATCTGACGACTCTGATGTTACCCTGACTGCCTTCTTGGCCTCAGACCAGTAAGATAATTACGACGTCGATCCAGCTCCAACTCAAGCCGTGGTGGTGGTTCTTATTTCGATTGTTGCGGTTTGCCATCTTCTGTCAGCCGTGAGGTGGCTTAGCCTCACTATGCCAGTGGTTTTTTTGGCCTTGACTATCCTGCCACGTCTTGATGGAAGCTCTCACATGTCTCTCGTTTAGCTCATGTTCCTTTTAGTTTAGTTTTCTCTTTAAATATAACTAGTTGTTTATACGTTACTAGGATATTTCCTAAGCTACAATTATGTTTTTCTTGTGAAATGCCTAAAGGCATGCATCGTTCTTCTAGTAATAATATTAAACGCACACCAAACATACTTGACTTAGTTCATTCTCATATTTTGGATCCTCTCATGTTATCTCTCATGTTCGATTATCTTATTATGTTATGTTTGTCGATGATCACTCACTCTTTACTTGGTTATATCATGTGCATTGTAAGTTTGGCTTTGTAGTGGCTTATCTTCACTTTGAGACTTTGATTGAGAATCAATTTTCCACTAATATCAAAGTATTTCAGAGATGGTGGGACAAAGTTTCTGAACTCTCGCACACAGTCTCATTCTCCGACCAAGGACATTCATCATCAAATTTCTTGCCCTTACTCACTGAAATAGAACAACCATAATGAACGGAAGCATCTCCATATCACGGAAATGTGACATAAAAAAAGATGCGTACACATAAACATCAACGGGAAAATTAAAATTACTATGAAAACTCACGAACTCCACTCATTAGTAAAATTTTAAAAATAATAAAAACAAATGAAATAACATAAATATCAACAAAACTAAAAAGTTTAATCCATTCATTTACTCTCTACGTCTCATTTCAAGTTGCACACTTTGACATTCAGCAGTTAACTTGAAAAGTGTTTTATCCTTAATATCTTTCATTAATGATAAATAAAACTCGTGAAAATTTGATATTTTGAAAATATATGTTATAACGAATCTAACAAGACACTGCACCATAGTATTCATACTTATACACCAATTCAATTTTGTGGTCAAAGTGAAGAAGTTTGACTAAATGAATAGTTGAATTGCAAACTGAAATAGGACAAAGAGAATTCTACTTTCAAGGTGCAAACACTAAAACTTGACAAACAATGTCTATATAATCAGTTCTTTTTGTCAGAACAATGCTCCCCATTTGAACATTCATGAAAAGCATTTTCCTCAACAGGTTGTCATAAAATCAGTCATTTCAATTGAGTACTTTTTGAATCAAGCATATGCATAGATAAAACTACACAAGCAACAGATAAACTCAAAATTTTGATAACTAGGAACTTAAAATGCAATGAGAGCTGCAACTTTTCTTTTCTACAGCCTTCCTGAGCCATCATATGTTCGGTTATCATAGATTTTCCTTTTCCTCTAATCATAAACTTAGTTCTAGAAGAAACTTGACAGACTGATAACAGAACTCAAAATATGGAATAACATCATCGAGTATCTACCTGCATGATTTTTGCAAAGTACATGCCCCGCTTGAGTTAATAACAAATGATCAAGAGATCCACACACATTCAAAGAATACAGAGGCAACAATTTTAACATTACCTTCACCTCCGTCGCCATTATTGGAAGAGGAAAAGTTCCCCTCCCCCCTCAATTTTTTTGGAGGAAAAGCAACAAAAATCATACGGGCAATGAAAAACGAAGGAAAATTGGTAGAAAAGTGGTGGATGACAGACTAAAAATTGGAGGAATAACGGTAGAGAGGTGGAGGATGGCAAACAATGAAGGTAGATCGTCGGAAGAGTTGTTGGGGTGGTTGGGAATGATGCAGATAGAGTTAAGATCGATATGATAATAGGGACAGACGAAGAACAATGTAGAAATTGCACGTGAAATTCCTAAAAATGGGATCATTCTATGATTGATGTAACTAAAATTGTGATTTGATGTTTGTTTTAATTTATTGCAACAAGTAACCTATAACTTTGAAATTTTTAAAAAATGTGTCATAATGTATGAATAGTTATAATTTGAGTTAAATAGTTATTAAAATAAAATAACATTGTGATTAGTCTATCCATTAATTGATTTAAGAGGAGACATTCTGTTGCCGCTTGTACTCGCAAGTCGCAAAATAAACTAACTCTGTTTCGTTGGAGTGACACCGTAGATTTAGGTGCTTGGATTTATGTGAATGAAACGTGTAAATGAAATTGAGTTTAGGAAGAGAAAAGTAGAATCACACCATAGCCTTAAGTGCTTGGATTTAGGTGAATGTAATGTGTACATGAAATTGAATTTATGAAGGGAAAAGTAGAATGAGTTGATGAAATTGAAGAAATTTTTTCCTAAAAGGAAAATGTGTCAAATTCACAAAAATAACCAAAAATAGAAAGTGTTCCACCTCCAATGAAACAGAGGGAGTAATTTGAATTAATGATGAGAATATTCAAACTCAAGGATGACGCAGATACAGTTACGTAAGACATACGTAAAAACGTTTTTCTTCTTCTTGTTAAACTATTTTTTGCCTTAACAAAGACCTTGTCCTCACTACTAATCCGTTGGGTGTTTCTCCAAATTCAGAATGACGTCAATACCTAGCCAACAATTACGTCATATACTACGTCATCCACGCATATTTAACTCCATTAGCCCACGACTTCACAAGTCAGAAATATTCACCTCGTACTTATTAGTCTTCCTCGTGACATCTCTTTATATTCTTCGCTTCATCTCCATTTCCCAGAAACGGCACCGTTTACTCTGTTAACCCCTACCATGGACAGGGAGATGAAGAGAAAGCGTTTCGAGAATGAGGAAGCAGCCAACGAAGGGAAGAGAGCTAATCGGAATCACGACGGTGGAGAGACGGCGGCGGCCGAAGATCACGGCATCGGCAATTGCGACGCAGAAGTCGAGGAATTCTACGCGATTCTGCGAAGGATTCACGTGGCGGTTAAGTATTTCGAGAGGAGTAAGAGCCGGAGCGGGAGCGCGGACGACAAGAAGGAGAGCTCGGCGATTGCGGCGACTGCAAAAGCTACTGCAAGTGCGACGCCGTGGAGTCTGGACTTCCGGCGGGAGGATTTCGATGACGGTGACGGTGACGGTGACGGTAACGGCGTTACAAGGGGCGTGGAGACGGTGAGGGACAGTGTGCGGTTAGATCTTAATGTAAAACCCGATCCGGTTAATGAAAAGGAAAATTGACTGTTATTACCATCATTATGTTTTTATTTGTCGTGGATTGATTGTCGTTATTAACTTGTAATTTTCGCTGAACATGCGAAGGTTGTTACTAATTCACTTGTTGAATTACCATTGCACTTTGCGCTATATAATTAATTAAAATATTAAGATTAATTTTAATTTTAAATTTTAGTCATCTAAAAAAAATTACGTGAGTTATGAAGTGAAATAATTAATTTAGTTAGAAATTGTTAAATATTAAATTTATTGATAATTTTTTTTAATATTTCATTCAAATTATTTAAAAAGTAATTATTTATATATTGATATTTATTTTAAAAGGTTATCATGTATAATTATATGTATCCCATTACAATAAATAAAAGAACATATCAAGTGATCGTATTAGTCTCACTAATTATAAAATGTCCCTATTTAACAGTTAGTCCGTCCAAAACAAGAACGTGTCATATATAAATAAATCAATAATGTATACATATTTCTATCAAAAGTACTCTTACAAAAAAATTGAACATTTTGTTATTTCAATTTCTTTAGTTTTTTTCATACTCCCTCGAGTTGCTAAATATTGACACAAAAAATGGCACTTTTTAAAAAAAAAGTAAAATGAGTGGAGGAGATTGTATAGGGAGAGTAAAAAGTAAATTGTGTGGATGAAGACAATCTAGTATTTACCAAAAAAGGAAAGTGCCAATATAAAAAAATCATCCCAAAAAGAAAAAGGGTGCTTATATAAAAAACCCGGAGAGAGTATATAAATATAGTACAGTGAGATATTTATGGTTTTAAATATATTTTAGAAGTTATATACTTTTACAAATTATGATTGACTATATCTATTAAAGAATTTAAAAAATCAGTAAGATATTATAATATTAATATGTTATTTTTAGATAACTTGGGTTTAAATTAGTCAAAATGACTTCAATATTCTCGGTTGACAGCACCACCACATCACACCACAAAAGGCGAACAATTTCTATTATATAATGATTGAGATGCAGGCTTACTAGGAATTTAATTATGTTACATCCATTTTTTAAATCTTATTTTGAACACTATAATACTAATCGAAAAGTAAACATGTTTGGCTTTATGTTGTTCTATGTTTGATGATGATTATTAGGGCAAACTCAGTCGATCATTGGCCACCATATTATCGATGGGTTGAAGAGGCCCACGTGGTGAGAATGTTCGACATGCACTTCAATAAGGAAAGCATAATACTACTACTTCCTCAGCAGGGAAAGAGAACCCTAACCTTAGACAATTTTGGAGATATCACAGGATCTCTTCCCTATAAATACACGTGCATGTCTAACCTCTTATGCATTCAAGATTGTTTACATACTTTCATAAGCGCTTGCTAACTTAAGCATCTGAGAGTTTACTCATCGGGACCTCATGATGGTTTGTTCCTGCAGATCGACAGTCGAGAATCGATGGAGCAACATTGACTGTGTCTCGAGACGCATCAATTGGCACACCCAATGGGACCCGTTAAGTCAGATAGTTGAATCCTCAGCTTATGTATGATTTTACCAATTGCACATTGTGTAGAAGCGAAAGGTTAAGGAACCAGAGTGAAGCGTTGATGACGAGGTACAATCACCATACAAAGAACTTACCATCGACGATCCATGCCTAGTAATAAAGAAATGGCTAACCTTGGATCAAAACTAATGAGCACGATGTTGGCTAGTGCTTCGACCAACCAAAATTTAAACCCTGGACTGACCACAAACGTTGTCGAAGGTCTGAATGTAGGTGGTGCAGGACCATCACGTCAACCAGGATTAAGTTCATAATCAGTGATAGCAGGCACTAGTGTGCATAACCCCCTGGTACGAATGTCAAAGCTACCACCATAGATGAAGACATGCCACATCTTGATCAGACATTCAAAGGATGTGTTCGAGATTCTCAAAGTGACATGGCAGGTCCTATGACTAGGGCAAGAACGAATGCAGTTTTGAATGCTTTGATTGATCAGCTTCATGATGAAGAGTTGAAGAATAAATTGGCAATGTCTTGGATTAATTGTTCAAGAGTGTCGAAGTATTAAAGACATCGTGAAGAACACAATATTCTTTTTCCCACTAGATTTTTTAATGAGGTATTGTGATCATTGTAAATTATTTCATTTTGGAATAAAACCATTAAACTAGGCCATGTTGGCTTTGAAGGAGTTTAATTTCGGCCAGTCTTCAATTAAGGTTTACAATATTCATTTCTAATTTTATTAGAATTAGATTTGACAAGATTAGATCAGATAATATTCATTCGATACTTAGCTTGATGAATTTCGGCCATATATCATCTTATTTTAGGTATTTTAGTTAGATATAGTTTTAGCTTCTTAAAGCTACCATAAGTCTTTCCAGTTTCTGACAAGAATTACCAAATCCTGTTTTCTTTCTTATTCAAGTTGGCTGAGCTATACCCTATATATAGGGAGACCATCCACGAATTTTATTCACACTTTTATACATCATATATTCATAATTTGAGTTATCACTCTTCGCTTGCGAGCGATCCATTGTTTCCTAATCCCGCGGGTTAATTAAGTAGAAATACTCTTCAAATTTATGAACTAATCATGCGGGCTAGTTAGTGAGTGATTTGTGCAGCTGTGATTAGGGTTTATGCGAGATTTCCTTCATTACAGTCAAGACACCATCAAAATTCCGCAATCCAAAGTCTTCGTAAGGAGATTTATACCACCATCCACCCCACCCTTAATTAGATCCCCAACCTAGGATCGATGGGCATATGAGCAAAGTGTTAGGCGATTCAGAGATGGAATATTATCATCGAAGGTTTCAGCAGAATCATCTTCTAGGATCCGAAGCAGTACTTTCGATGGCACAATCCAAAACTGTGTTCAACGTCCCCGAGGATCCAACGACTAGTTCGCAGTTTGAATTTTCACGAATTATGCAGGGCTTCATGGCAGCATGGTTTCAATTTACAACTTTATCTTCGATGGTGAATGGACCGCCGGTCATCCCAGCGGCATTGATTCTGGCTGCGGTGAATTCCATCCTAACAGGAGCACAAGTTTCAATGTAGCTAATACCTCTACTTCAGGTCACTCCAGCTTTGATAGTAACTCATTGAGGATACCAACAAGGGTATCCATGGGCTGGAATACAACCTCATCACCCCTCAAAGTATCTGCTACCGCCCTCTTTCCCTGAATACAACCAAGGTTTGTCGCATTCAACGATGCCTCCTACCGTGTCTCACAAAATATATGAACTGCCAGGGTCTAACTCATATTTCCTTACGATCCCCTGAGATGATGGGTCCTCTGCCTTACTTTGGCTAACGAGTTCAACCTTCGTTCCAGTACCCATAGATGAATCCTCCCATGATTCCATAGGGGAACGATGATAACAGTGTTGCCATAAACAAGGATTTAGATCGATATATAGGCCCACCAAAACAAACTGCTAGTCTATCTTTACTCCTGAAATTATGTTCACGCGGTAGCCTAATGACAAAAAACCACCAAAAGAGCTTCTCACGTATACTGGTGATACCGATCCCGGAGAATTTCAAAACCTGCTTATGTTAGATAAATTCTCGAGACTTTGAGGAGAAGATGAATCGCAAGTTAGTGAGAAGCTACCTTTGAGGAAAATCCCAAAAATGGTTTAATAAACTAAACCCTAGGACGTTGCAAATTATCAGGATTTCAATAAAGCCTCGTTGAGCAAATTCTTCCAGAAGAAGAGGTTCACCAAAATCATGGTCGAGTTGTACATCATTCATAAAAAACCTAGTGAAACAACAGAGAGATACTACCATCGATATGTGGATGAAAGACTTGCTGTCATCGATTGTATGGAATATGGTGTCATCTTGGGATACATGATCGGGATGTATGATTATGATCTCTACTAGAAGCTAATGGCTGAGACCCCAGAGACACTTTAGCAGTTACAAGAAATTATAGAGCAGTATTCCAATGTCAAAGATTCTGCTAAACGGAAAAGAGACAACAACAAAATGGTAGAAAGGAATATAAATCCTAACAATTATAAGGGCAAGAAGCTGATCATAACTTTGAAACCTAGTTTTGAAAGATATAAGCCCTTATCCGAGACTGATGCATATATTCAAACCATTCAATGAAATCTATTAATGGATCATCTGCCTATGAAAGATTAACCCTCAAGAAGATCGTTGACCAAGTGGTATGATCACCACAAAGATCGTGGTCACGACACTAAATAGTTTTATCATCTCAAAACTAAGATCAAGAAACACGTTAAGCGAGGACTTCTTTGTGACTATGTGATCAGTATAGAGCCATGATGATCAACCAAAGAAAACCGAGGGTTAACCTTGGAGGAATCGCAAAAAAACCAGAATGGAAATAATGCTAGTGGTGGTTCAGAGGGAGATCAAAATAACAAGGAACCTTCCAATCCACACAGAGGTAATCGAAGTAATAGGGCTAATGTCACTAATCAAGTAATCAATGTTTTAAATTACATCATCGGAGATAGGTTCTCAAAACGGTTATCAAGAAAAAATCACGCTATTTAAAGAGATTATCACCTTATCTGATGTAGATTTCATCCCCAACCAAACAACTCATTCGGATCCTATGGTCATATCTACCACAATTGGTATCTTTTATATCAAAAGGGTATTCATTGATGATGGTAGTGGAGTTGAAGTGATATTCCCAAGTTTCTTCAATCAGATAGACATCGGGAGACAAAACTTGCAAAAATAAGCCTCACCCTTATTTGGCTTTACTGGGAAGATAGTTATTACCCTAAGAATAATCACATTACCTATTTGAGTGGTTTATGGGGACAAGGGAGTCATGATACAATTTAGTTTTTGTTATTGATGCCCAATCTCCTTTTAATGTTATTCCAGAGAGGCCATGAATGAGCTAAGTGATAGAAGTATGGTCACCACACCACCTAGGTATGAAGTTGTCACAGATAATGGCATAGCAACCGTCATGGGTACCAAAATATAGCCAAAAGATGCATGCTTACAACCTTAAAAAAGACTGGGGAGTGAAAAATGTTGCATTGGTTCACGGAGAAATCTGTCCTGCAAATACTGAGAAACTCCAAATTCGATCTTCAGGGACAATAAGCGTTGGCAAACAAATCCCAAAAGACGTGAGGCACAACCTGAAGGTCCTGCTCGATGATACCTTGATGTTTTTTTCATCGAGTGCCTCAAATCTTACAAGAGTACCCTAACACTTGGTGGTTCATAAGTTAAACACAGATTCTGCTCTCAAACATGTTAGGCAAAATCGAAGACTCTTTGTTCCTAAAAGAGAGAAAACAATTAAGGAAGAAGTCCAAAAATTGCTGAAGGCTGATGTTATGGAAGAAATTTCTATCCAGATAGTTATTTGAAATCAATTTCAGATACCTCGGTGGAAATTCTACAGATAACTATCTTTTGGATAACACTTGTTAATATTAGTAAAATCGATGCACATGCACCATCATCCAGAATGGATAGCGAACCCTGTTATGGTGAAAATTCATGACGGATGATGGCGCATGTGCATCAATTTCACTGATCTTAACAAGTGGTATCCAAAAGATAATTATTTGCGGAATTACCACTGACAGAAGAATTGGTAGAGGCAATCACTGGGTACCAATTTTTGTCCTTCTTTGATGTACACAAGGGCTACCACCAAATCCTAATGGATAACAAAGATAAGGAGAAAACATCGTTCATCACCTATGTTGGAACCTGCTGCTACAAGAAGATTCCTTTTGATCTCAAGAATGTTTGAGCAACCTACCAAAGATTGGTAGAAAAGTTGTTTCACATACATGTCAGGAGAAACATAGATATTTACATTAACGATATGGTTGTCAAAAGCGGAACCTATGACGACTTGATGGCTTGACCTTAAAGAGACGTTCGAGGAACTCCAAAAAAGCCAACCTAAAGTAAACCCTACCAAATGCATGATTTGAGTGGGGGTGGCAAGTTTTTGGTTTATATGGTTTCTGATCGAGGGATCGATGTTACAACGGGAAAAATTGAGGCCTTGACAAAATTGAAGCCTCTACAGATCATCAAGGATGTTTAAAGATTGACAGGGTTGTTGCCATCCTTGAGTTGATTTTTCTCAAAAGGTAATAGGAAAAAAATTCTTCAACATCTTGAAGAAGGCTAAGAAATTTGAATGGAAGGATGAGTGTGGAAAGGCTTTTCAAGTGCTGAAATTGCACCTGAAAACATTGCCTACCTTGATGAAGCCTGATAAAGGAGAAACTTTGTACCTCTATATATCAGCATCCCCTTTGGAAATCAGTGTTGTTTTGTTCAAGGAGAGAGATTGTAAGCAACAACCTATTTAATTCATTAGTAGAGCTTTGTACGGTTCAGAAACTTGAAACACTGCCTTCGAAAGGTTGATCTTAGCTCTAGTACATTCGATTTATAAACCTTGCTATGTTGGGGCATTCTATCTGGTTGAAGACGCCTCATCTTATCGACGACCAGCTCCAGATATTGAGGGAGATTTTTGATAAGGCCCAAATTTTTTGATCCAAAACGTAATCCACGAGCTTATAAGCTATCAGCGTAAGCTCGAATTTTATCTTCGTTGTTTATGATATCCCCTCTGAAGAAGGCGGTTTGATCAAATTCTTGAAACTTCATCGTTGTTCTTCAGTTGATTCCGAAGACAGCTAATCCCTTGAATCAACTCGTTATAGTTGGATTCATATTGAAGAAGGGTGTTCTCTTTAACCAACCTCCTATTCTCTCTTTCAAGCTTGCTAAATGTCGACTCTGAAGCTTGTAGTAATCATCTGCCAGGCGGATGCAGGCGGCCACAGAGACATACTTCTTTTTCAAGTCTTCGAGCTCATAACGTATCAGATACTCTAAGACTGGAGCTTATTTACAACAAGTTCATGTTTCAACTTATCAGTTTCGAAGGATGTCTTGAGCTTTTCATACCTCGGCTCAAGGTTGCTCCTTATCATCCGTACTTCATCAAAAGTGATGGTTGTAGATCTCTCTCAACCTTTGTCTATTCTAAGTGTTAGAGTTAAGAGTCTCAAATTGGTGGTTGACAGTCATATAACTCAATATATAAGATTATAGGTTATCCCTGCATAATACCAATTAGTTTTATGATAGGAGTCCATGATTCTAATATGGTATTAGAGCTCAATGTTGGTCCATTACCCCTTTCTGTCCACGTTTGTGCGATGATTCATACCGCTGCACTTGAGGGGCCATGATAGAGTTTAGAGTCCCACATTGGTGGTTGACAGTCATATAACTCAATATATAAGATTATGTGTTATCCCTACATAGTATCAATTAGTTTCATGATAGGAGTTCATGATTCTAATACTAAATCCTTTAAATGTCGGATAACTTTGATCGAGGATAATGACCTTGTTCCCAGAGGTCCAACTCTTTCCTCAGCTTCTCCGCGTGCTTTTCCAGTCATCGGCAAACTTCCAATACTCGCCAACATCAACATGATAATCCAAGGCCCACGCCTCTACTTCTTCTGACCATTTCAAGGCCCATAAGAAAAGGTATCAGTGGAAGCTTTTCAAAGGGGGAGAAGGATAGTATTGGACAATCGACCAGCACTTGGAAGCAAAGAAGTAAAAGAGGTAAAAGAGGAACAAGAGATCAAATAGAATAAAAGGATTATCATATATTAACTCTTGAAAGTTAAAAATATTGGAGGCATACGAGTCAAAGAGAAAAGCGATCATACATTAGTTCCTAATTATAGACTGAACCAGAAAAATTGAGCGTATATTTATATTGTCACATATAAAAGGACATAAATGAGAAAAAAAATCAAACCATAATTACTTCAATGATCGAAACCTGAATAATTTTATAAATTGATTATCAATTTTACAATTTACTCTTAAAAGTTTTATACGTCTAAAATTTTATAAAAGCAAGATATTTGAGGTTATTAGACATGATTTTAAAGATGACACTTTAGACATGTCACATACTCCCTCCGTCCCACTCTAAATTGCTTATTTACTTTTTCACGGTTTTCAATGAGCATGTTTGACCGTAAATA
>JAULKK010304169.1:0-12359 GCA_032355705.1 Rubia peregrina
CTTTCAAGCTAATCTGCCTATTGAGTTCTGGGGAGAATGTGTACTTACTGCTGCTTATTTGATCAACCAGACACCCACGAAGAAACTAGATGGGCGTACACCGTTTGAATTGCTCTATGGACATCCTCCAAATTACAAAGCTTTGCGCGTGTTTGGTTGTCTGTGCTTTGCCACCTACGTTCCCTGATTCCGTGATAAGTTTGCTCCAAGAAGTCGCCGTTGTCTATTTCTTGGTTACCCTGCCAAAAAGGAAAGGTTACCGTCTTTTGGACTTGGAAACCCGGTCTTTCTTTAACAGTCGGGATGCTGATTTTTATGAAGACCAATTTCCGTACGTGGTGTGACCTACACGGTATATAACGTTTATTTTTTTTAGAAGAAAGGCCAATCGTAACATCTGTCTTCTACTTAAAAGCATGTGAACACCATAATATCGGTTCACAATCAGAACAAAAGTGCAGGTACAAAGTGGCAGCATCACAATTAGCAATGCACAAACTTCACATTGATAAAATGAAAAAAAAACATAATACAGGTTATGAAGTTAATCTATAACATACTACCTGCAAAATATGGACAACATTTTTAACTATTACAATGCGCTCATAGAATTGAAGGGGATATCATATCAGAGCGAGTGGGCTTTAGAGGCCTTGATTTAAAGAGGTTGGGTTTTCCACTTGGACAAAATACAGCTTAAATTTGCCGATCACCAATTGCTCCAGGTCTCCGAATGAGCAGCACATGTTATAATAACTCTTTTGAGCACAGATATGAAGCTTGCTTCCTCATTTATACTTTTGTGATAGAATCATAAGGATTCAAACTCACCCAGTGGATAATATCTCTTCTTGTCTCCTTTACCTTTCTTTGTCAGTAATCCATAGTAAGTGTCGTATTAAATTGAAAGAAAAAAAACATCACAAATGAAAATAGACCAAGTGGAAATTAGGGAAAGCCTAACATCTTTAAAAAAACAATGGGGTACACTAAGAAAAATATTTTGCTAGTATTTTAATATAAATATTGTTTCATAACCTCCTAATTGTCAAAATCATCGTGTCAAAGTCAGATAGCAATGATATGTCCTGCTCCACTTTCCTTATCAAAAGAAATTAATTCACCGATATACTTTATTTCCGGATACAAATTATATATAGAATGGTAACCCTTAGCAAAAAGAGCAGCTACAACATACCTAGTGTAACCCTTGACATCAGGTAGCTGGTAAGAATCCACGTCTCCAATGGTACCAATGATCGCCTTGGTCAGACTATCATCACCTGTCTCTAAATGTCTTAAGATGTCACTTGTTCCTTCATATACATCGAGCGTCTTTAACAAATTTGGGTCTCGACCCGATAAGACATGAATGAGAATACTCCTACATAAAGAATTTTAAAATAAACATGGATATGAAGAAGGCAACATTAAGTATAGGGTTTAGGCTACTTTATTTTATATACTACATTGTAAGCTTAACCATGGACAAAACAACTGGATTTCCAATAGAATCACCTGAGTAATTTTTTAAAACAGCTTCCCCTCTTTCTACCTTCACGGATATCAATTTTGTTCTATAAAATTGCTCTCAGTAGGGGCCTGTTTATCTGATCATGTACCATCATTTTCATTCGAACTATTGTCATTTGAATCATCATCGTTACCTTCTGCTGCAAATGAAGTTTTCTCCACAGGTTCCATATCATCATCTAGAAATTCTCGTAAACACAAATGCTTGACCAAATTATTGTTCTATTAATAATTATTATAGATAGATTATTAGAACTTTAAAGAGAATTTGGAAACCATCAGTGTACCTTAGTACTTGGCTATGTGTAACGATGAAGTAATGAAACCGTAACTATTACTATATTTAGTGATTATTAATAATTTATTAGAAGTGAGATTAGATACACCATTAGTCATTGCTCATTGTCTCTCTACTTTTATAACATGATATACTTTAATATTACGCTCAAGCATAAGAAGGCTGGCGAACTCCTCAAGGGAAATGGTGAGACGCAACAATAAACTTCCAATTCACTATCCAAAAACTATTTGAAACTGTGGCAAACCTCAAAGCCAAACAAACCAGTAATATATTCCAGGTTTCAACTCCAGCAAATAGAGTCTTAGACATTTTCAATTAGACAGGTTGAGTAATTACAAAAGGTCCATTAGTCAGTTTTATAAACTACCATATAGCAAGAACTGCAACTTCATCATCTTCAACAATCTCTTAATCTTTCTAAGAGATTCAAATAGTGAGATATAAATATCCAAAGACAACAAACAGACCTGAGCACAAATTACATACTAGGAGAATGTAAATACATAACCTGAGCCTATTTTTCGGCCTTCTAAACTAGAAAACGTAAGCAAATAAAGTTGTAACTCATCATCAAAATGCAACTCATAAAAATGTATCTTTTAGGTACAGGGCACCATTTTTCTGGGGTGAAGCATCTCAGAAAGACAATTAGGCCCCATTTCCAAAAATAAATAAATCAGAACTTAATCGATACAACGAACAAAGTAAAGCTGAAATCAAGAACAAAGGAGAACAGAGGCGGTACTTTCACATTCAAAAAACATACTTTTTGCTGCTGACATCAAAGATGTCTTCATTGGTGTAGAAAGTATAACAGTGCCCACTGGTTTCTGTGATTCTTCTTATTTGGTTGATTTGGATTATGTAATTTGCGAATAAAATATAATAGCCCGTCCTCAGTTAGTAATGCAATTCTGCATATATGAAAAATGCAACTAATAGTAGTAATCTAATTAAAAGGCAAAGTAGTCAGATTATACAAAATAATATTGAAGACCCAATTTATTTGGCTTTAAATATTTCCATCCTTCAATATCTTCATCACATATTAGATAATTCTGCAAAGCAAGTATTATACATGTTATATACCAGCAACCCTAAAATTGTTTAAAACAAAAGACTTAGTACCAACCATTTTTTGCTGGCAGATTCAGTAATTCGACCACCTTGGTATTTTACAGACATTACAAACTAACCAAATTTATAAACCGAAGAATACTAATTATACAGTTCTACGTTCAATCAGCTAGATGAATGAAATGAAATTGAATCGAATTCGTACCTTGAGAATGGCATGAGTTTCATAACGATTGACGATGGTGATATAAAAAATAGAGGGCACAACTGAAGTCCAAAGCAATAAATGAATGAATCGGAATTGGAATTAGAATGAGACTGGAATTGGAAATGGAATCGAACCTTTCTTTTGCAAAATATGAATCAAAGACAGCTTGTGCTCTTCCCTTATAAAATGTAGCACATCCATATACAATGGTTTCAGTAATTTATGTTTAACATGGATTGAAACCCTTTAGTTTCTACTCACATTTTTAGTTTATGATGTGGGAGTTAACACGTTATGAAGTTAAACTGGAAACCATTTGGACATAATGGTCAGTTGGAGGTTAGGAACCATACAATCGGGGGAAGAAGCTAATGTGGGAGTTAAAATGTTATGAAGTTAAGGTGGTAATTAAGTTCATTATTATGGTTCGGTTACAAATGTGTGAGTGAAGCTCATAATTATGCAGCTGGAGGTTAGGAACTATACAATCGGGGAAAGAAGCTAATGTGGGAGTTAAAATGTTACGAAGTTAAGGTAGGAATTAAATTCATTATTATGATTCGGTTACAAATGTTTGAGTGAAGCTCATAATTATGCGAAAAAAATTGTGAAGAAAAAACCATGCTAAATAATGATGTGGCAAGCTGATGTGGCCTGCTGTGATAGTGCCACATGTCATAAATCTTGCTTCTTTAGTTTTATATATATATATATATATTTTCCCTATGTACCATTTATGGGTTCTAAAAAAATTAAAGATGGCTTCATTGTTTGTTCTTCTTTGTATGTCTCGTAGGTTGAGCGCAATGTGAGGTGTCGGCACCTCGAATTGGAGTAGGCTGACAATGTTTTGGAAGATGAGAGGAAAGCTACAGACTTGGGGATCACGAATTACAACTCCAACATTGACTAGGATTAGGAGATGTTTTTAGCTTTATTTCTTATGAATGTTACACGTTTATTTTGGTTAATTAACATAACTTCTTGTTTCAATTAACCTTGTCAATTTATTAGGATGAACGGATGGTACAACGGATTTTAAAGGCCATTCACTATTCTATTTTTTATCCTATTCCCTTCTATTTTTGGATTTTTGTAGTATGTTGACTGGACTATCTTTTATCAATTTAAATTAAATCCAGTAAGTTAGGGTAACTACCTCATTACACATATGCTAACAAGTGCTTGTTAAAACAAATTAAGTACACCATTAATGGTAATCTAATATGGATTTTACAGGAATTGATGGTGGGATTAATTCCAGTCCTTAAATGATAATTCACTGATCTAATTGTAAGGATCCACCATCGGTTACAAATAAATTCACTATGCTAAAATAACAAACCCAAATATGCTAAACCAGCCCCATTTTACGCAACCCATTGGGCCTATCAGTTTTTTCTGTATGCAAAACATACAGATTTACATGTTAAAATTAATTATTATCCCAAGGGCCTAGACGTACTTCAAGCAAAACACATACTATAATTAAAGGATCTTCTGCAGCAATTTAGACCCCCAAAAAAGTGAACCTTTCTGCTATTACACATTCAAAATTCCAATCAAGAACATATATCCTGGCAATCACACCATAGACCTAAAAATTTCCATTAATTAGGATGTTGCAAAAAGCTAAATAAAGGAAATCTTGGTGTTGAGTCCGCCTGGCCATTGACTTCATCATCACCAGCCCGCCTACTACCTCCACCCACATTAAAGTGACCAAAAAATTATTGATGTACATGATCATGCAAGATGTTTAAAACATAAGGTGATTGAAACTACATGTTGTATAAGAACTATGTTAAAAAATTACTCAGTGAGAACATTATACATTTGGTGCAATGCTGCTCATAATGGGAGTCGAACAGGGAGTCAATATTCCCCTGCCTCTCCGTCCACCTTCGCGATGAGCTCCAGAAATATGATCAAACATAGACACCTTCCTTTTCAATTGACCCTTGCAGCGACTGCGCCTATCTATCGGAACCTTCACCGAATCTAGATCAGGCTAGTCCTGGATTTGAGGTCTCGCTTATTTGTTTTGAGGAACGGGAGAGGGTTTCCTTGTATACACTCTTCCTATTCCTGAAAAGAAATCCTTCCTCAGCCTGTCAGGAGTTTCCGCTTTTGCTTCCTAGTCAGACTTCAATTTGTGAAGTTCCACCATTCCTTCTTGGTACAACACTTCATCGTTCGTAAGCATAACACAAATTTCATCACAAATGTTGTCCATTGCCTCATATATAGTGTACCCAACTGGAGTTTTGCTAAAGATAGTCAACATGGGGTATTTCTCCTTCAAGTACTTCTAGGGAATGTCTTTGCACCACCTTCTAATATAAACTTCTCAGCTACATCCTTCACTTCCTCCTCCCAAAAGACACGAAGTAAATGCAAGCATAATATCCCCCTAAACTCAAATTTCTTGCACACACAACGAATGTCCATCAAATTCCTATTAAGAGTAAGAAACAGTAAAGTAGCGCTTCTTCTTCCATCCAGGATGAAATTCCTTTACACGAACGTCGTACTCTACAGCTCCGCCTTCATCCCTAACTTTTGACGCATTATTCTTAGCCATCTCTGTCAACTCCTCGTGGAACTCCATGAATTTTTCCCTAGTTAAAAATTTCTCAATGACAACTTCAAATGGATGGTTGTTGGTCTCATGTGAATGAAAGAGCCCGCCCTTGAATGTGGCATCTTCCACTTCTTTGATCCTCTTGCACACCGCCTGACCGTACCTCTCCACAAACTTGGTAAGGTTGGTGTTAATATTCACAAACCCCTTGAAGAAATTATTCACCCTCTCACTTCGTTAGGTCGATGACATTATCGCCTAAAATTCATCTCTAAAAAATACTGGCGCCTATTTTTCCCTCATCTCATACATTTCTACCACCCACGAGTTGGACTGAACATTGAGCTTCTCCACCATTTCCTTCTATCTTTCCTCAAACTCTTCCACAGTAAACAAATCAGGCAAGGATTCTAACATGTCACGATACAATGCTTTCTATGCTAGTGTACTCTCCAAATTCCTGGAAGCATTGCGCATAACATGCCATAAGCACCACTTGTGCTTCGCACATGGAAATACATTTCAATGACCTTTCCTAAGCACTCAATACATAACCAATAACAAAAATTTTAATGTTAGACACTCATAACGACTATACTACTTCTTTAAAAAAACACAAGTTATAATTTAATATAGTACCTATGGCTTTGTCTTGGTCCGTACAAATGCATGATAGGCCGCAACCAAACCATATAGATTTTCCATGTGTTGATTGACCACACAAAATTGTCTGTGTCCTCCTTACCGAGTAGGCCGTAATCAAACAATATAGATTGCCCATGATAGTTGACACCAATGAAAGGGGCAAATGGCATCCTATAACAATTTTTCACTAACGTGGTTTCAAAAGGCACTACATCGCCTAACTTTTATATGCCTCCCTACATCTTGAATCTGCCCAGAAGACATTCTGCAACTTCCTATCACTGTAAATCTCATACTCGTAAAAGAAATCGGGGCACTCATCTTGTATTTTCTTAAAATGCACTTCCATTGTAGCAAAATCATCGTGCTTCATGAGCTCCCTTAACTGAAAATAAATAAAGTTGTACATATCTACCTTAGTAAACGGGACCTCTATATACCCCTTGGTGGTAGTTCTGGTTTCGATGGCACTAGTTCGTTGGTGGTGCAGCGTTTGGGTGCTCTCGGGAGGGCGTCCCTAGCTATCAAAATGGATGAAGTTTCATGCTCCACTAAACTTCAATAGATTCAATGGTAGTGTCTCCTAGTTAGGTCCTAGATTAGGATGTTAATGTATAATTTGGTTGCTTGTATGTAATCTTTCAAAAGAAAATATGTTGAAGATGTGTGGTACTGAGACACCGCGCTATGGAGCTCCAAAATGAACCTCTGGTCAGAAATTCTAATAATCTGGTACCGTGGAAAGCTGTTGGAATCTAGCGGAACATATGCATAATTATGACCATCTTCAAGGCCACTAATCCTCCATGTCTCATCGATGATGCGACTAGCATTCACCCGATACTTAAAGTTTATCTTGCAAGTATGAGTAGAACGATTGGGGCATGCTGATCTGAATATAAATATCCTGACTTTTTGACATACCATACGGATTCTATAATGGTTAGCATAGGCGCTCCATGATCCTCCCCCCAGATGTACTACAAGGGATACCAACATTCTTGACTCATTAAATCGCTCTGAACTTCTAATAACAGCCTGAAATCCCATAGAATGAGTATAATGATGAATGTGCGCAACAAACTCTTCACCTATACTGAATATCATCCCATTTGTTGGTTTGGAAACAGCACCAATACATCTACCTGTAGGCTCAATTTCACTCAAGTTACCCGTAATTCGGAGCACAAGACCGCTACCTTCCCCTTCCTCCTCAAAAACTACCTCCTCATCATCGCTCACCAAGTCATCTTAATCACCATCCATGTTCAAATCTACCATAGCATGCACACCTTCATCGTGACATCTTCATCACGGACCATGTGCATATCTTCACCATCCACGCCATGCACAACTTCACCAGCTTCCCTCTCACCGTCCAGTAACACTTTATCTCCATCAATTGCTCTATTCAGATTAATTGTGCCACCAAAAATTACAGGGTTCGGGGCAGCTTCAACACAATAACCATTTTCCTCTAAGTCAACATTCAGGGCAAAATGGAAAGGAGAACACATCTGTTCAAACAAAATTCACAAATACAATTTACATACAACATTAACAAGTACTTGTTTATCTAATTCGTTAAATCATTAGCTACATTAACTCTCATATGTTCCATTTCTTCATTAGTTTCTACATCAATATCTTCCTAATCGAAAAAGAATGGATTCAAAATAATAAATACTCCTTCCGTCCCATAGAAATTGACACAATTACTTTTGGATCAGTATTTTATGCAAGATGAGGTGGAAGTGTTGATGGGAAATTAAAATAAGGGTATTTTGGTAATAAAAGAGTTGATTAATAGATTTAATCAACATCTTGAGGGATAATATAGCAGATGTATAAGCTCATTTTTTGTCACTTTAGATAAGAATTGAATTATGTCAATTTCTGTGGGACGGATAAAAATAGAAATCGTGCCAATTTCTATGGAATGGGGAAGTAGATCCCAATTCAAAATGAAATTTATTCGTACCTTGTCCAACCAAATAAAGCCACTGATCGGAAATAGAGGCACTGGAGCAGAAACCCTAAATCACACCTCCGGTGACGGCTAAATAGGCAGAGCGGACAACAATGACGGCAACGGCTAAGTCACACCTCCGGCAACAGCTAAATAGACAGAGTGGTCAACAATGACAACAACTACCCAGAATCTTGGACAAACAATTAAATCACCAACAAATTTTACTCTGACTACAGTAAAGCACATAACCAACCTGCTAAAACACTTCGGTGTCTTCGTGTCGCTGTCCTCATTAACGTTGATGGCCCTAAAGTTCCACCATGTGTCATCAACCCCCCCAACGTGGCATCACTTGGTTGGTTGTTGGTACACAGTGTTTAAGAAGACATGGAGCAGAAGTTGGAGCGTGTAACAAACGCGTTGCACGAATCGAGGCCCCGTTACTCGCATCTCCTTTCTTCAGCCTTTTCTTCCTAAACCTTTCCACATTCTTTTCTCCCGCGGGTGAATCCGATGCTGCCGCTTTGGTTGCCGGAGCACAATGGGATGGTGTAGTGGGACTACTTCTTCCCATCGATGGAGAACGTCTCAGGTCCATGCTGGCAGAGGTGGACGACGGGAGGGCAGAGAGGAAGGAGATTCAGTGGAAGATGTTTGAAGAAAGGTCTCAGGGAAGCGAGACTGTCGTAGGAGTAAGCGGCGGAGAGGACGGCTGGAATCTCAAAGGGAGAAGGAGGACTGGTGGAGGGAAGTCAACGGCAGAGGTGGTGGAGCTGGAGAAGAGGCACCTGATTGAGCTGGAGGTGCCTCCGCCTTCGTCTGTGACTTCGTCTCAATCGGCCACTCCTCTTCCGTCGCCAATGGTGGCAAAGAGAGGAAAACCAGCTGCTCGGGTTGACAGTAAGAAGAACAGGGAACCGTCGAATGTGAACCTTATGCAAATATTCACCAAGCTCGATGATTGCTTCCTTCAAGCTTCCGAGGGCACTCATGATGTATTGAAAATGCTCAAGGCCCGTTCGAATTTTGCTGATAACAAAGGTATCCAAAGTTTAGATTTTGCTGATGTCAGACACTTGTATCTCCTGTTACGAATCTTTATTGGCTCAACACCGTTAATATTAGAAGAATAAAAATAAGTTAACTATGTGTGCTCATCCATCTTTAGACCTAGAAGTATCCTTGAATATGAATTTAAAGATACCATACGTCATATTATGTTTTGGTTGAATCAACTTTCATGATTGAAGATGCTTGTATCCGATCCTAGACTATAGTATTACACATGGTTCTTATGGAAAGAGACGCCTTGTTCATTTCTTTAAATGCATTGTAGAATTACATTATGATATTCCCAGCATAAAATGTTTCATACAGTACTGGATTATAAAAAAAATTGAACTGTTGCCTAATGAAATTGAACTGATGTTGTGTCCTTCTTCCTTGATATCTGATGCATCGTGTAACTGTTGGTTATTATTGAATGCTTTATACACTGAATTGTTGGTGTTTATTGAATGCTTATATACTGAACTCTTGGTTAGTATCAAAGATAGGTTTATTTTACGCGGTAGAAAGCTTTCAGTTGAAAGCTGTCCTAATGTTTTCAGATCAAATGGTAACGTTATTTTCATAATAATATTAGCTCACTCTATAAAATATCAGATGTACTAAATGTTTGTACAGAGGATAATTGTTTGTATTTCAAATTCTTGTATTTCATATGGGTGGGAGGTGAGTAATTCTGATCTATGTAATATATGTACTAAATGTATGCATTTCGGTTGTAGCTGTGTAATTCGGTTGTAATATATGTACTTGGGTATGCATTTTGGTTGTTTATGTTGTGTATTTCTGTTGTAATATATGTACTAAATGTATGCATTTCTCTTGGGATGGTAAAGTGAAGTGTGAATAGAAGGTGAGAAAGAAATGAGGTGAATTTGAAGAGAGAAAAAATGGTGCAATTTGCATTGGATTTATTGTGTGTAGCTTTAAATGGTAAGGTTAATCAACAAGATTTTTGTCTCATTGTTGTTTATATATTTTTTTGTTTTTGAATGGCTTTTCACAAGAAGCAGTACTTGAGCATCTGAAGCAAAGGCTGGCCATCCCTTTTGATGGTACTTGTTTAGAGCATCAGGTATGATGATAGAAGTTACATATTTCGGGTTGGATGAGTGTTAATCTTCTTCCGGTACTACCATAAGCTTATGTTGTATGATTATTGGTGTTTGAATTATGTAGTATGGAATCCATACATTTTCTGTTTGGAGCTGTGACAGAGTATACCAAACGGAATGCCTACGCTCAGGTTTGTAATTAATGCTGCTAAGTAATTATATTCTTATATCATGGTGTCGCAATTTGTACCCTTAGTTACGGAAATACTAATGTTCTTTTCAGGTTGCTATTAGCACTGATGATGTGTACAAAAGTGATG
Source organism: Rubia peregrina (assembly GCA_032355705.1). Lineage (NCBI taxonomy): Eukaryota > Viridiplantae > Streptophyta > Magnoliopsida > Gentianales > Rubiaceae > Rubia > Rubia peregrina. The sequence continues at coordinate 10,764 of JAULKK010304169.1, forward strand.
AGGCATTATAAGAGCTTGGAGGAAAGATAACTAGGGAACCTGGACCAATTCCTGGAATCAATATCAAGATTGTTTCCTTCGTTGACCCCGATGGTTGGAAAACAGTAAGTGGTTTACTGGATAATAAGCTATCGGAGAAAATGGCTATTCATGATTTGATTGTTTGATTTTGGTATCATGTTTTTGAGAAAATATCATTTTACAGTGATGCCTGCTTGAGCTAAATAGGATGGCATTTGGAAAGATATTCGATTTGCTTTGTTTCATTATTTTCTTCTTGTGCATGAATTTGACCTGCATCATCTTTCGGAGGATTTACAGGAATCAATTGAGACCTGGAGAACTTACTGGATTGACAATGGGATCATAGGATTTCAACCATTTTTTGTTTTATTTCATTGTAGTTCTCTCGTTCGTAGAATTTGCATTTGATATGAAGCTCATCAAACTTTCCCCCAATTTCGTTCAGGTTCTGGTTGACAATGAAGATTTCTTGAAGGAGTTGAAGTAAGAGTAACCACTTCTGAAGTGCTCCAGCTAGACAGATGAAAAATATTGAGCTTCTATGTATGATATTAAATAAAGGGTGGAACTTTTGCAACACTATTGTTGTTCAAATCGTTTGTATTTCGGTGCCTTGGGAATTGACTTAATAATAATATGATCTCTAAAGTGTTCTCTCGACTTCATATTGGTATGGGTATTTAAGCTACTGAAAAAGTTATTGATAGAAAATTAGTGTATTTTCTTCTTGTTTTGAAAGCGGACAGATTTCAGGTCATTAACAGATGTTTAGTCGAAGTAGAAATAGCAGATTTTTACAACTGATCTCTATAAAAGTTTTTAAAAAAACTTGCAACAAGTACACATTTAGGGAGCAGATTTCTGAAAATTGTTCTAAGATCAGCTACAGCACATTACAAGGCAAATGATCCAACACAGATTACATGCCACATATTAACCCAAACTTTGCAAGAAAGGGAGTCGGTTATAAGATTTCAGAAGATTAATTGACTACACATTGCTTTGCTTTTAGAGCTTGGTGTCAAGTACTTGCTTTCTGCACATTGCCATATTCCTGCAATTCATAAAAGCATAGAAGAATCAGCATTTTCCCCCCTTTTAGCAATCGAAAAGACGATTTGCATAGATGGGGAAAGAAAGAACAACGGAAAAACGCATGGTATGGCATGGTTTTACCTTTGCTATAAGCACGTGTGTGACAATACTTGCCACGTTGATGAACCTGCTGCTTGCATATCATGCATTTTGTTGTTCCATAAGGTGTCCATCTGACAAAAACAACATATTCTTAAACGCGTTAAAATTTAAGAACCATTTGTGAAACCTAATGTAAAAGCGACAAAACCTAGCATGTATCACCTTAGCAAACACACGAAATCATGCCAATTGCAAATAAGAATTAAAACCAAACACGGAAACATGGAGAAAACAGGCAGTAAAACAAAAAAAATAAGGCAGGAAAAATCGAGCCAATCTAGGCAAATAATCACCCCAAACCAAAAATGCTAGCAGGAGCCATCTACTTCAACTTAACAAATAAAGGACGGAGAAAACAGGCTGGAAAACACGAAC
>JAULKK010304178.1:0-12358 GCA_032355705.1 Rubia peregrina
CGTTATACTACGTACTCTTGGCGATTGTCTTCGGAGGATTTAATCAGATTTGTAGGCCTCGGTCAGTTAGGTGTGCTTACATCGACTACATCGTTCAATCGATTTAATTGGTGTTTCAAACCTTCTGGCGACGGGTTAGAGTGAACTGTACGTAGTAAAAGTTATTTTTTACACACTGACAGGAAATATTTGGGCAATTCAAACGACTGGTTCCAATCTCCTAGTTTAGGGAAAGGGTTTTTACGGGATAAATGGAAATTGACCAGATTTTTAGTTGGGGAGCTTCATTGTCTTTGTTTTGGATTGCTTTTCATGTTTGATTGGATGTGTGGATGAATACACTTACAACGCGTATTATTTGATACTTCACTGGTTTCGACTCTTATGGTGGTCGTGGTTGTGGCTAAAGTAGGAGTACAGTGTTAACCACATATTTTTCGGGTCCTCTACTCATTGGTGCATAAGTTTTGTGATTCGTATTGTAATATTGATTAGGGCTTATGTGTAAGAATTCGGGCACCACATTTGATGTAAACTTTCGGGCTCCACTTGTGATGTAAGCCTACGGGCACTTTCTGATGTAAAAAAAAAAAAGCAGAGGCAGCCGCGTTGCAAACGGGTAGATCCTTCTCGAAGTTCGGAGGGATGTTAAGGATGGGATTACTCTCAAAAAAGTTAACTGGCTTTAGATCGAAGCTGGATGACACGCAGTGGCGGAACTAGCCAATGACTTCAGGCGGGGCGCGGCTGGGCAGTGGCGGGAAAGGGCGGGGCTGGGTTAGCAGGGGCTGAGCAGGGGCGGGCTCAATAGGTTAGCCTTGGTCACCGGAGTTTGGGGGGCGGCCGCACCGGCTCGCCCCCCTAGTTCCGCCTCTGGTGGTGATGTCCCGTGCGGATTTGTAGCTCCCTTTCCATAAGACAAAAATAGAAGGCTAAAGTGTAAAATTAATCTTATTAAATTTTGAAATTATATATATGACCTTATAAAACTTGAAAATACAAAAACAATTCTATGTTTTTGTAAAATTGTGCAATTATACCTATTTTTATCTAATTTCGGTGTTGACTTAATGAAATCAGATGTTAACCAAACTTAAAAAGACATATACTGATATATCTCTAAGCATAAAATTGAAATTTTAATGACCATTCTAACCCTAAACTTCTTCTTCGTCATCCTCGAACACATTGTCGTCGCTCACCCATCTCCGACCCACCGCTCACCCTATTTTCGATCTGCGTCGCTCCTTTGCCACCGACCAAAAACCACCGTTGCCTGGAACCATCGTCGCTTAGAACCACCACCGCCCACAACCACCTCCCCCAACTAAAACCCTAGCTCCGCTTACCAAAATCACCTACTCCGCCTAAAACCCTATCTCCGGCACCTCCCTCGCCTAAAACCCTAGCTCCACCACCTCCCGCGCCTAAAACCCTAGCTCCACCAAATCCCGCGCCTAAAACCCTAGTTATGCATGAAACCAAAGCCTCGCCTACACTAACACCACCGCCACACAGGTCATCGACCACCACTACAAAAAAATGACCTATTACTTCACCTCTTTTACCTCAATTTTTTGGTTAAGCGAAGATAACCTAGGTTAAAAGTTCTTTTACCTCGGTTCTTTTTTTTAAAAGTAAGCTCGTTAAAAAAATGAGGTAAAAATCAAGGTAAAAGGTCTGACATGACCGACATTGCACGAATGTCTCGCTTACCGACGTCGGTTGTTTTTGTAACCAACGTCGCACGTCACTCTCGCAGACATAAATGAATGACGTCGCATTCATTTCTTGTTTACCGACATCATTTATTATTGTGACCGATGTCACACATCACTCTCGCAGATATGAAATTACCAACGTCGCACACCTTTCTCGCTTACCGACGTCGGTTATTTTTGTGACCGACGTCGCACGTCACTCACGCAGACATGAATGACCGAAGTCTCGCACATTTCTCGCTTACCGATGTCAGTTGTTTTTGTGATCGATGTCGCACGTCCCTCTTGCAGACATGAAATAATCTTTCTCAATTACTGACATTGGTTGTTTTTGTGACTGAAGTCGCAGGTCACACTCATAGACATGGTACTTATAAGTATATGAATAACTAGATATAACATCCCTTCAATGCACGATTTAAAATGATTGAATATATACACATATATATATATATCAATAATGTACTTTATTTTTTAACAAACTTTTTAAATTTTTCTAATGCAACACCATTTCTTTTGAATTTTAAAAGATTTTATAATTATACTTTAAATTATGAATTTATGTTTGTATTTTCAAATGAAATAAATTTAACGTAGAGTTCAAGTAATACATGATCGAAGTAGAATATCAATAAATAAACTTTATTTTTTCACCAAATAAATTTTTACATATTACTTATTCATACTTATATAAAATAAGTATAAAAATAAGTAGTATATAAAATTTTATTCCGTGAAAAATGTAGTTTATATATTAATATTCGACTTAGATCACATATGACTCTAACACTACATTTAAGTTGTTTCATTTGACACGTGGCAAATGTGACGTGGCTAAGAGTTGCTCTTTTAGTAAAATGTACACATGTATACATTATGACATGACTTTTTATATAGAGCGAAGGAATTCAGGGGCCCTTCTATTCTTCCAATCGTTCACCTTTGGCCCCTCATTTATTTTTTAATAATTCCCCCCCCCTAAACTAACAAAAGTGTCGAATCGTAGCCCTTTTCTCCAGTCAAAGCGTTAAGTTCAGTCAAAATGTTAAATTTAAGGGTAAAATAGTCATTTTCATTTTCCTTTTTTCATTTTTATTTCATTTTTCTGTTTTCTTTTTCTCCTTCTCCTCTTCCACCCCCTTCGACAGAACAACCACTCAACCCACCCACTGCTCTTCCAGCAGCCAACCTCATCACCACCGCCTGAACCATATCCTCATCTGCCCATCCGCCACACCATTCTGCCTCAACACCACCGCTCACCACCACCTAAACCTGACACTCATTGCCACCCTCATCCGTCACTCCGTCACTCCGCCACGACCTCGACCATGCCTGAACCCTACCCCTCCGCATTGCTCACACTCATCGCCGCCCTCTTTCCACCCCCTCCGCCTGACCCCCCGCTTTACTCTGCCACAGAAACACTCTAGCGCCACCACAACAGAAACCCTGGAAGTTGATGCTTCATCGCAGCCAGAGCGAGCGTAGTGAGTTCGTGACGCTGGACAATGTGAAATCAGCCCGCGGCTTAATCGTGACAGAATTGAGAGTACAGGAGACAATGAATTGAGTGATGATTTTGTCGGAGACTGAAGGTGAGGCAGTGCAAATCGAGAGTGGTGGGGAGCAAGAATTGATCCCTTTAAGAAAAGGAAGGTGAGGCGGAGGTGATGTCACCAGAGGCTAGAGGTGAGGTGGTGGGGGCAGAGGCGAGATCAGAAGGATAAAAGAATTGAGCCCTTTAAGAAAGAGAAATCGAGATGTCAGTGATGTTACCGATACAGTTTCTCTTTTATTGATTACGGTGGTGATGTCGTCGGAGGTTGGAGGTGAGGTGGTGGGGCGACGGAGTCGAGAGTAGAGCGGAGCGAGAAAGGGAAAAGGAAAGAGGAGGGGGAAATGAAAAAAAGGAAATGGAAAAAGAAAAAGGACATGAAATGAAAAGGAAAAAATAAAATGGGGAAAAAGAAAAGGAAAAATGGAAATAACTATTTTGCCCTTAAATTCAACATTTTTTTAAAATCAAATTTGACATTTTGACCGAACGGAAGGACTACGATTCATCATTTTTGTTATTTCAGGGGACAAAAGTATTCAAAAAAATTAATGGGGGCAAAGGTGAACGATGAGAAGAGTTGGAGGGCCCCTGAAGTCGTTCGCCCTTTTATATATAAATATAAATAATAAAATTTGACCATAATCAATCATCAACCTTTCATAAATAAAATATTAATGAAAAGGCTATGGGAATAACCACTAAATGGTTAATCATTGACTTTTTATATATAAGCACTAATTAAGTAGTTTGACTTTAACTAATCAACGGTTAACCCCTTAATTGACTTTTCATACATAAACATTTATAAAATGGTTTGACTTTAACTGATAAACAATCAACCTTATTTGACTTTCCACATATAAACACAAATATAATGGTTTGAATTTAACTAATCAACGGTCAATCCTTACATAACATTTCATAGATAAACACTAATAACTAAGGTTTGATGTTAACTGATTAAAGATCAACTCTTATTTGACTTTCCATATATAAACACTAATGAAATGGTTAGAACTTAACTAATCAATGGTCAATCCTTACTTGAAATTTCATACATAAACAGTAATGAAATGGTTATGACTTAACTAATCAACTATCAAAAGTGTTTGGTAGGGAAATCCCGAGAGAATGAGAATGACAAAAGTGAAGAAGAAGTTGATCCAAAGATTGAAGAAGAAATTGATCAATTTTATGTTACGGGAGGATGACAAAAGTGTTTGGTAAGGAAATCCCGAGAGAATGAGAGGATGGAGGTTATTATATTAGAGCAGGCTGACTGAGCGGATTGTTTGCTACGTAGTAAGAATAAGTTAGAGGTTGAATGTTGCCAATTAACGGCAGTGATTTAGGATTGGATGGTTTGCTATGACGAGGAATGTGGTTTCTCCATTCAACTTTTAGCAAAGTATGAGAGGCTGGAGAGTAAGCTTGAGCACGATTATCTACAATGTTTCTAGTCCAATGAGAGGCGTCGAGAGGTAAATGATTATTGAAGGAACAATATGAGGTAAATGGCAACCTTCGTGCTGAAATTACTTAGGCTTTACGTACTACTCCTAGTGCTACTGATGAAGGTTGGAGGGCTCTTGTTCGCTTCTTAGAACAATAGGTAGAGGGTTCAAAGTGAGACCTAAAGACTTATGCGCACTCCGACAACTTAATGAGTATACAGCTAGGTTGCTTCAATAGCGGGTGGGAGGTCGTCGTTGTACCTCTCAAAGATACAATTTATACGCCCTAATGCTTCCTAACCACAATTAACTAGATAGTGGCAAATCGATTTTGTCCACAAAGAAGAGAGATTTTCCTAAGGGTCCATGCATACAAGCATATACATATATAGGCAATTAACGAGGGGGATTTTGGTTTAGTTTTTCTAAGTTACGAAATGAAACACGAAAAACTAGCATATAAAGACAAATATGCTAATCATGCAATAAACTAAGAAAATATGATTAAATCACAAGTTACGAAACCTTGGGCGCGGTTGATTTCCACTTCCAAGCCTCATAGTTCATAGAAACAATCACCCATTTATTTATCTTGATTACCTATTGTGATTGCTACACCTTCCATTTTGAAGACAAACATTCCGTTCTTCTTAAGCGTAATCTAAGCGTAATCTACAAATATGTTCAATGACTATTTGTAAACCTCATCAATGATCACTTTAGGCGATCGAAGCCTAAAGATATCTCATCAATGGCATCACGCACAAAGAGCCAATATACTTGATAACACCTACAAACATTCTACCAAATTTCTAGGCATTTAATCAACAAAGGAATTTACTTGGGTTAATCTAGAGAGATCGACATTCAATACTTTCCCATTCGTGCTACCTTAGGATAAACATGACAAAGATCGACATTGTCACATTTATCTAGCAATATTAACATCATCTATGCAACTAGAAGTTCTAATTCCATGCACTTGAATTTCATGGCAAAGAGATAAGAAAATTTACACATTTCCTAATTCCTAACATGTCATCATATAAACATTCCATATCCTCAAACATCTAATCTCATAAATGAAGAAAACTACCACATTCATATCATAATAAATTCATAATAATCAAGATTCATAAATGACCAATAAATGTTTCTCACTACATGAGATTGGATGTCTCAATCAATTGCTCTGAAGAGAATAGTTTAGATACTAAAAATAATAATAACAACATAAGCAAAGATAAAGAGGATGAAAGGAAAATGAAGAACTAGGGTTTGAAGAGAGAGAGAGAGAGAGATATTCGACCAAAGAAAGAGATAAGAAATGAGTGGTGAAAGTGCTATTTATAGTACAAGGAAAATGATTAAAATTGAGAATAAGCCACTGATTGCTTAGCTATCGCGAGCCATGAGAGACATCCTGCTCCTCGTGACAAGTGTCATCGCGATCCGTGAGAGTTGTCCCACTCCTCGCGACAGTGTAAAATTCAGCACTTCAAGCTTCATGTCCCTTGTCTTGTATGGCCTTCCTCAGTCTTCCTTCTTCATGTCCTTATGTCTTCAACCCTTAATTGCTGCCTTCGAATCTTCAATTATCTTGCCTTGTCACACACAACTCCCCAGAAAAGTGATAAGAGCACAAAAGTCGCTCTTAACTCTCCTAAGAGAATTTAAAGGAAAAACTCATAATCCAAAGCACAAAAATACACAAAAGTGAGTCCTAAAAATCCTATATAAAATGAACACATCAACGGGCCTATTATTGATGTAAGTCTTATTATGTGAAACATGTACGTCGTAGGGGTTCTAGCTAATACCTAAAATTATTCTATTATGCTCTAAGATCTTTCTTGTCTAGAATTTTTGTAACTAATCCTTAATGGGAGGTGTGTGGTTGTTTCTTATTTGCAAGTATGTATTTCCTAGTTTTTCTGAAAAGCTACTACGTGTCCGTTCCTAAGACTTTACTGTTGTATTGTTTCTAATTTGCTAAAGGTTGTAATTCATGACTATGGTTGAGATTTTAATAATTATAATCGTTGGTTCTTTTAATTAGGAGGTGGTATACACCTTCCTGAACCATGAAAATCCCGAGCCATAAAGCAATACCACGTGACCATCGAACTAGGTAAGCGGACTCCAAGTGCAGCTCGCAGTGCAAAAGAAGCCCACATTGAGAAGGAATATGACCAACACCCATGATCATCCCCTCAAAGAAATGACTTATTGATGACAAGAGCAACGTGGACCATGATCACGCATCCCACCTATTATAAATAGAGACTCAAGATAAAAGGATGGTAATAGCATTTTCCCAGATAGATGTCAAGAAAATCCAAATGTTGACTTAGGCATCAGAGCTGGATCCTAGGGAACTTCCCGGGACCATACTTTATAGTTCTCAAAAGAAAGCACATTATACCGTGCCAATTCTTGTTATTATGTTGGCCCAGAAGCACTCCCCCACATCAGGAGGTATGAGTAAGTGTGGTTTACAAAGGACGGGGATGTTTTCCAGACGTATGTAAAGTCTCACTAACCTTGTCGGCTGTGTGTGGTAGGTGTTGGTTAGACAGAGAACGGGGTAGATTTAAGCTTCTGTCTGGTGATTTTATATGCATGTGTGAAGCCGCAGTTGCCTCACCGTCTTTTTCGTGTGGGTTGGTGTATTCCATGTTAAGTGAATCCGTGGGTGATTTTCTTGTGTCGCATCCAGCAGGGGAATGGAGAACTATGGGTGTTTTGCATTTTTGAGGTGATAGATTATTGCAAAGTGGTGGTTGTATGGGATTTTTGTGGGTATGTGAACTTGGTCTACGCTAGTGAGGTAGTTAAGGGATGGGTATACCACATGGGTAAGTATATTTCACATTACCTTATGTTGCATTTGTTTAATGTGTTCCGTTTCTCGAGGATAAATAATTGCTTAAGTAGTTGTAGAGGCGTAAAGTCGCAACTTATTAGATATTCTCTTAATATCGTTTACATTTCATATGCACGTATCATTCCTATATAAAGGAAACGCTATTAGGGGTACCCTCATTTGTAGTTTGTTTGTGATTCAATTGTACTTGGATACTAGTAGGACTGTAGTAGTTGTGTTCTGTATGTTTTTCATTGTTGTGAATGGTGTGAGTTGTACGCTTCCTATGGGGAATATAGTGTGGGATGATGGGGGTAATTATGGTGTGTACCTAGAACCATACATGTATCATGGTAATCTTTCATTAATGGGTCGTTTGGGGGCTTATTTTCGTTATCGGAAACTTAAACTCAGGGTACATCCCTTTCAGGATATTCTAGGAATGTTTATGCAAGTTGTAAGTGAACTGCCTAGTTATTTGTTTTTAACCATTCCATTTTGTGAATTATCTAATGCTTATTGGTGTCTTCTATCTTATTTTTGCTAGGATCAACGATTAGGATTAGCGAATACATGGTAGAGCATGATGATGGATCCCTATCTTATCTGGACACCATTCACAAGGGCCGAGAGGAACCGGCGTGAGGAGAAGTCTAGACTCATTGTGGCTTGGCTCCAGGGGATAGGTAGACTACACAGTTAACAAACTCACCTGGTTGGACTGACTTCAAGAGTCCGTTCAAATATGCACGGGAGATATAAAGTATGTCATGAGAATAATAATTGCCTGATAACCATTATTCTTTTTCCGGCATACTTGCCTACTTTCAGGTTGGTGCACTCGCATCAGGGCTGCACTACGGAGTACGAGATGGATTTTCATGAGAGAGATGGATTGTGGCCAAGGGTCCTTCTTAGAGTTGTATGGTGTGGCTCTAGTGACATCGCATCGCTGCACCGCCATTAAAGGTTGGCTAGCTTACAACCTGGAATCTAATTAACTATCTTATCTGTGTGGTAGGTTTACTACTTGAAACGATGTAATATTCCTTGATGTAATATGATAGATTAGGATGGATGTTCTATTACTGTAATCTTTGGTTTTCATATATGTCTTGGATCTTTTGAGCCCAGGACTAATTATTTCTTTTTTGGTCTCTTTGAGCCGAATCTTGGTTTTAGTTTTTATTGTTGTACACCACTCAGTACTTGTCATTTCATTAGTACTTTATTATAGAACTAATTTCCATGACTATCCTTGAAATGTAAATAGGGGGACGTAGTGAACATATTACCGCTCTTATATCAATGCTATAATTCATGTATTATACGTAAAGTTTGATGTGTTGGGGCATACCTTGTCGCTAAAAGTAGCGTTTATTTGGGAAAAGGTGGTACCTTTTATTTTTGTGAACGTCTATTTTCCTCTGGTACATGTACGTATTGCTTTGTTGTAAGTCGTTTTGTTTCTACGAGTAATTTTTGTGATTTCTCCAAGTAATGATTTTCTTACTAAAACATCCCAGCCTTTCCCGAGTATTGTCAAGGCCTACAAAGAAAAAAATCATTCTTACAGTCGGTGCACCACTAATGCGGGGATTATTTTTGGGCCAACGTAATCTCGGGGTCATTTTTTATCATCCCACCCACCGGCAAACAAGGCCCCGGGGGATTCTTGAAACTAAGATTTGACGCCCAAGTTAGTCTTAGTTTCTATATATTGTCTTTACAGAGAAAATGCCATTACCTCTTTCATCATCCTTGATCTCCATTTATAGCTAGTGAACTACATGATCCTAGTACATGTTAGCTGATCAATCGTATTTATCATGGTCCACATATTATTCTTTTTCTTGACGAATTGTAGACTTGGTAAGATGATCGTGGATATTATTTATCCTCCTTCTTAAGGGGAGGTGGACCTCACACTCTGCGAGCTGCTCTTTGTGTTCGTTGCTTCAATTCGCTAGTGCGAGATGTTAACTTTGGGTTTATATTTTGATTGGTTTGGGGAGGTGTGCACCAGAAAAGTATGGTGGCAATTGGTGTGAGATTGGAAAGAAATGAGATGTGAAATTAATTAATGGGTAACTAATGGTATTGGGTATTAAATACCCATTACCTTTTGGGATTGGGCATGATGAGAATGATTATGTTAATAGAAATTTTTGAACTCAATGAGTCCCAAATTATGTTACCTCAACGGGAACCCATAAAATACCCAATAAATACCCATAATGCATATGCAAAAAAATTATTTAAAAAATGCATATGTAATATTTAGCATAAAATTCACTATAATTACCAAATTATACATCTTTAATGCATGTATAATTCAGTTGCATAATAGTTGGTGTTATTAAAGAGACCGTCATTCATTCACATGTTTAAATTATATTCTAATTTTCCGACGGATGGAGTATAATTTGCGTCCTTTCATTTTATTTATACCACACTTATGACCATAAATGAGTCCAGCTGAACTCGAACAACCACTAATTCAAATTCAACTCGTTTAAAATGTCTCAAGTTTGAACTCGGCTTAGACTCGTCCAAACCTGTAAAATATTGGCCCAAGCTCGAGTTCGAATGGAATTAGTTTGACTCTATTTCGATTTCGAGTGAAATTAATTTGATTCGAGCTCTATTTCGATTTTGCACTCGTGCCATGATTAAATATAAATTATCTTTTAATATTCATTTAATATATTTTGTTTTGTAAATATACATTATGTTGACTCGATAAGTCCAACGAGTTAAACGACTAGTCTTAATTGAATTTGAGCTCGTGCTCAAACTCAAATATTATATGAGATGGTTCAAGCACGTTCGAATTCGATCAAAATTGAATTTGAGTCGAGATTTAATAGAGATGTTCGCATACAGTTTGGTTCATTTACATCTCTAATGTGACGAAACTCGAACTTGTGAACAGTTCTGGTGTAAACGAAGCAAGTTGTTTACGAACAACTCGGTCAAATCCTGACTCAAATTCTAATTTGTTCGAGTTCTAACCGAGCTCGTATAGTATTCGAGCTTGAGGTCAAGCCCAACAAATATTGTTCGTTAATCTCGTCAAGCTTATCGAACCAACATATTATATATATTTTTATTAAACATAATATAATATAATGTATATAATATATTTATTCATGCCTCGAGTTCGACCTCGAACACGAGGTCGAACTAAATTAATTTCACTCGAACTCGAATCAGGACTTTACAGGTTTGATTGAACTCGAACCGAGCTAGAGATATTTTTAAAGAGCTGAGCTCGAACAAACAACTCTAATTAGGAGTTTGATGAAGTTTGGAAAATATAACCATTAAAATAGTTGCAAAAGAGTAAAACAAATTTATGCATGAGTAGAGTCCAATTCCACCAAATAATCTCTTAATTAAAAGAAGGGAATTGATCAGGAGCTAAATAGGTACTCATAATTACTCAATTCTAAATGGGTAAATGGGAAGATTGGGATTCCAATCCCAACCCTCCTTCTAACCCAATACCATAAGACCCATTTATTCATAATCCTAAATTAGAAAATAAGGGAAATTTCCCATCCCATAATCTATTTTTAATTAATCCCAATAGTGATTGGGATTATTTACAGCTTCGGGTCTTCTATTACACTTCTATGTAACACTAGGTGTTACACCAATAAAAGTATGTCATGTGTCCTTTTTTAATTTAACTCTAATTTAACCATCTAACAATGATTAACATGATTTTATATTTATTTTATTCTTTAAATTATTATTTTTACCTTAATAATTACTTTCCTTTACCGTTTCTGAACTTGCCATTTCTTTTTGGCCACCCACCTGCAATTCATCGTACTTCTCTCGTCTGGCAAGCTCGTTATCAGACGAGTTGAAGAAGGTAAGGTAATTCACCCTGCTCAATATTAACCATCTCTAAATCTACATATGATCATGTTTTTTGTTATTGTATTTTGCCATATTGTTTCGCAGAGAGGTTAACATGAATTTAAGGTTCAAAGTTGTGTATCTCTTTGTTAGTTTTTAGCCTTTGAAATACCTTTCTTTTTCCAAATTCACGTTTCCGGGATTATACCGGTCGACCTTCTCCATTCCCTACGACCATAATCAGTGAACGGTCCAATATTTGACAAGATTGATGGAGGAAGAACATCATAATATGGAAGGTACTTTTCAGGCTCTTGTTTCATGAGACTTGTGTTTTTATTTTACTTGACCACATACTGCCTTTGATTGTCGTCATATCAGTGGAATTGACATTTCTATTGTATAGTCTGTACAAATATAAGAAGGTTTTACCTTTGATTTCCATCGTAAAATAGCAACCCACCCAACTATGGTTAACCCGCGGAGTTCAGATAAGTCAATGCAACAATCAAATTCAAAACTGCAGCTACTCCAGGCAAACCATCTGCTAAACTCGGGATAGCAGATTTCAAATAATCAAGAAAAAGAACAGGGGTTATTTTTATTTTAATGATTGGAATAGGGTTTATTTTGTTTTTTGTTTAGGGCTGTAATTTCCAACACGCCAAAGCAATTAGAATTTGGATATGCTCAGTGGAATTGGCATTGCTCAGCTCAAAAAAGTAAACGGAAATATAGCCAAAATATGAAGGTTTTGAGTAGGGGTGGTAAAATAGACCCATAACCCGCGGGTCAAGCGGGTTATCTAATTTTAAACCCGTAGGAGTATGGGTAATGAGTCACATGGGTAGTTGAAAAATATGGGTTGAACGGGGTGGGGGTGTGG